>JASSUY010052537.1:0-24478 GCA_032466535.1 Forpus xanthops | reverse complement strand
CTCTCCTCTCCTCTTCGCTCCTCTCCTCTCCTCTTCTCTCCTCTCCTCTCCTCTCCTCTCCCCCCCCTTCCCAGTACTCACACCTGACATAAAAAGGGCTTTTCCCTTCTAAGAACAAAAGTATGAAGCATAAAGTGGGGAAGTGAAAGAATCTTGGCTAGTCAAGAGGCTTCTAGCAAATATACAGTGCTGTCAGTAAATGAGTTTTTTAAAATATACATTAATTTTGTATCTCTGTTTCATTCACCAGCTAGTTTCCCAGAGAAGCCTATAAAAGCATTACAGTGGAACTGTGAAATATCTGTATAACCACTGCAGCAGAAACACTAGGAATAAAATAAAATTCTATGGCACATTCTATCTACTTTACTTGGGGGAGAGAAGCAGGCTTGGATAAAGACTGAATCTTAAAATTAGTCTAAACCCCATCCCATCTGAAATTTCAAATGTATTTGACAGCCAGTCAACCTATTCTAAAGAACTACCTTCTCAGGCTACATGGAAAAATTACAGTTGCAAATTTCAGAATTTAACATTTACTTTTTACTTTGAGAGGTATACCTCAAATTAGTATTCTACTCTTGCAGGCTTTTTCTTTCCCCTCCTTTATTTTATGGAGTAATAATTATTCATTAGTAGATCTAGTTAGTCTTTATGTAATAAAGTAGGATGTGACCTGCAAATCAAATAATTTATATTACAGCTTGTCCTTGAGGGTCTATATTACAGGTTTGGATTTTATTTTTTTTTTTTTTTTCACTCCTTAGACACAATTTGGGTATAACAGAACCCTATTTTTAATTACAATTTGACAAATGAATTAAATATTAATTCCTCAGGAAAGGTCAAACCTCAAAGCATCACCTGAGCTTTTGAAGGGGTTTCTTTTAAAAAGATTGCAGAAATGTTAAGATTACCTATTTCTTAGGATATCTGACTCCCACAAAAAAAAACAAACAAACAAAAACAAACAAACAAAAAACCAAAAACCACCTTAGATCAACAGTTTAGTGTTACAACAAAAAAAAAATAACTCACATGCAAGAGAAGCATACTTCAACAGCGTAACTGGCTTCACATTAAGATCTACCCTTAGAAAGAAATAATAGTCCCCCCTTCACTGGAAACAGATACAAAACATGCCACTGCAACTCAGGTGTTATATTAAAAGATATTCCTTTTCATTGTGCATGTACGCACACATACCTGCACCCACACAAGCTTCAGAGACTGATTTAGATCCACTAAGTCTTCTTCATGCAAAACCAATAATTTCCAGCAGAATCAGTTATTACATAAGTTTCTTTTCAAAAGCAGTCAATACAACAAACCCAATGTATTTACAACTCCGCAATCAACACCAAAACAATCATGCACAAACTTACAATACAGGGATTGTAACCTTAAGAAGCACCCACGCTTTTTCAGTTTATCATGGATTGATCTACTAGAACAGCCTAGATAAAGTGATCTGTGCTGTTCTGCATCAGGAAAAAAAAAACAACAAAACAACCCCCCGAAAAAAAACCCAAAACCAAAAAAAAAAACCCACCAACATAAAAGCCCACACACACCACAGAGCAAAAGCGAGAGAAGGAAGTGAATCAAAGCCTCTCTCTGCCCTTTCTCCTTTTTTCATTCTTTCTCTCTGCCTTCAGCATTCTCCTGTTCTGACAGGAGCATGTCATGCTTTTCTTCATTTTTTTTTCTATTTTTTTTCCCCTAGCACAGAAAGGTTGTTATTCTGCAAATGACCTAAGCTGATAGAATTTTCCCTTCAGCTCATTTTCATATGAAATACCATAAATAATACATGGTACTTTGATCAGACCTTATCAAAATGTTTAATGAAAAACAAATACGTTATGTAAGGAGGCAAATAACCAACTCGTTCCACATTATGTCAGATCCAAAGGCAACATAATTCCAGCCAAACCATTTGAACTATATAAATCTATCCAATTTCCCAAAGTGAAGTCCTGGAACATGGTGATGGTCAAGCAAAGTTTCTTCTGTCTGTTGCACTATTTTACAGCTAAAAGGACATCCATAAAACAGATTAAATTCTTAAAAGCAGTGTGTTGAACAATTACTTCAAGAGAATTCAGTAGTGTAAATGGAGCTAATATAAATTGTAAATTTATCATTGGTCATTTATCCTTAATTTTCACACATTTCAAAGTAAGAAAAATATAACCCAAAATACTATTACTCTGTTACAAATGTATATTTATATTATCAAAACTAGAACATTAATGTTTTAACTATCCAAATCATCCCTATACAGATAAACAATAGATAAACATATGTAATCCAGTAGTGTATGAGACTTAAAAAAGGAGACCTCCTGAGCCTGATATATGCTACTTCAAGAGATGCAGGGCAAAGTCATTGCCAGTCATTTGCATCCCTTCCAAAGATAACTTATCATTATATCGAAAAAAAAAAAAAAAGGTAACAAAATGTGTTTTATTTTTGTAAGAATAAAATCAATGTCTCTTCTTTAAAGCCATTTCTTTGTTTACAGGCACTCTTCTAACAAACTCAACCCATTAATCATAACCACATTCTAAGTTATGGCTATATATACATTAAGTACCACCACAAGTCTGCCAAAGATCCATGAATGACCATACACAATCTGACCTTCTATCTTCACACACACTGGCAGTATCATTGTAAGTGCTACACAGTTTCACAGAGCAGCATATAACCCATCAATATCTCATCTGCAAATTATTAACATCTTGATTTTTCCCTTATTCTACAAAATTCAATGTGTGCAACTGCAAAGCCCACATTACCCACAGTGAATGAATACCTTCCAGTTACCCTAGCACTGCTCTGCTGGGCCAGTAATTGAACTCAGTTGTCCGACACTCAGTTACTGATATTATCAATTGCATATCAATTAGCAACAACCACAAACGTTTCTCAAAATAAAAGAAGACTACTGATCTACACAGTCCCAACCATCCTCTGTGGGAGTTCAATTAGAAATGGAGAAATAAAAAGTTCTTCCAGAGTAATAATAGATCCACCTGATATGCAATGCCTACTGTAGCACCGTGAGAAGCAACACTTCCTTTTAAAACCTGTTTGAGATTGTCATGGTACACAGCACAGGCAGAGAACTTGCAGATATGCACCCTCTTCCCACATCCAGTGAGACTGCCATTTAAAAAATACCAATAGCAAAGTGCTGAACTGTCTTGAATATGCAAATAAAACCATGAAACCAAAGAACCTCTGAAACAAAGCAAAAAAAGCACCAACATTTCCCACAGCTAATATACAAATACAGAAACACTCATTTACAATGCATTTAGTATATCATGTTTCATTCAAAATCATCCATTCAATTTGTGATGGCATAGTCAACTTCTACTTCTCAAGACTTAAGCTCAAATTTCACATTTACAAACATTCAACCCCAAAGTTATCCACTAGAATTATCACAGCAGACTGCCTAATCACTTAAACCTTTTGCATCAAAAAAGATCTGAAAGAGATCACCTGCAATACCCCATACCATTCCACACTTCAAAATTGTCCTAGTTCCCTACACTAGCAAATTTACACATTTAGAAAGCAGGCACTATTATAAAGATTGTATGACTCCAGACACCAAGCATTTACAAAACCCTGCCACAACAACATATTAAATTATCCATACAAGTAATGTATGTATCTTCTCTATTTTACAAAATGGCTGATGTGGTATAAAAATAATTTAAGCAAGTGGTACAGAAACTAACACTAGTGCAGTCCTCTCTCCTTTTCTACCACCACATGTAAAAATAGCTCACAGAACTCTGAGTTATGAAAAGCAACATATTACAAGCTTAAAAACAGAATACTTCATTAACATATTTTGACAAATTGCTAGCAACCATTAATATCTCTCCTGTTATTCCACACAGTATTCTGGTTTTTTACATGTGTGGTACAATTTGTTAAAGTAAACTAGGGAAATATCACTGATCTTTTTAAATATTTCATTTTGTCTACAAGAATAAATAAAAGGGTTTCTCTCTATTCTTTTCAATTAATGGGTGACCTCTCATCTTTCCAGTGATATTTTCTGCTCATGAAAATCTCTATTTCTAATTTAAGGTTTCTGTTAAGATTGCTTTTCTGTACTAGGTCTTTGCAAAAAGATCAAGACATTCCAGAGGCTCATGCTTACCTCAGGCAAGTAAAAATCACTAATTCTCTATTTCTGTTAAGCACTGTGTTACATCAGTTGACTCCGCCAGTATTTCAGACCCAATGTCTACGAAGACTCTGTAGCACAATTAACCTCTTCAGCACGACTTAATTCATATTTCATAAGCACTCAGCATTAACTCTCTAGACTTTTTGCAACATAAGAAGGCAAAAGCCCTTATTCCCACCAGTGTGTTCAGGGTAGGGGTGGAGAACACAACAAAATAAATGAAAATTAAAGGTTTGCATCTTAAAACATTAGTTTCATTCCAAACAGAAGATGCATGGTCCTTGCTAGACCTTATTTTCCTGGCCTACACTATCAAGACGTTGTTTCTACAGCAGAAACAGGCCTAACAGTCCGATCCCGATTCGATTTTGCATGAGTTTACACCCGCGTGTGTCTTAAAAACTCTCCGGATTCACGGGTGATGCCTCACTGTAGAACGCAAGATCAGCAGCCAAACCTAGGAGCCCTCTTTCCCCGGTCAGCCCGAGCCCTGCTCCGCTCGGAGGGCTGTCCGTCCCGGCGCTGCCGGTACTGCTATACCAGGAACTCCATCTAGTGGAGAGACGCAGGTTATGTCAACCCTCGCTCAAACTAGCTGCCCAAACTCACCGAGGCGCGCCCGAGTTTTGCGGGTGTCAATGAATCATTATTCCATTCGCATAGCAGATAAAGGATAGAAAAAAGTATTTTATCAGGACACTTGTGTCCCAGAAACTTATGATCATAGCTAGCCACAACAGTGCACTGAAGGCACAGGATGAGGTTCCTAAGCACCTTAAATGACTTCAAGATTATCCTTGTCTGCTTCCACTTATGAGTTGCCGTCCACTTCTTACGCTACCATTGGCACAAATGACTCAGTTGCCAGACAACTAGAAAGACAGTATGGCTGATGACTGAAGCAGCAAAAGCTTTCAGAAAGCACTTGTCACCCAAAAGCATAAGTACCATTTTCAGAACTGAGGAAGGACTGCACTAAGCTGAGCAGGAAGGAGTGCAGCAGCCCTGATTTAGGAATGTTTAAAATTATGTGCAATTAACAAAATAAAAGAAATTAAAAGAAAAAGCTCTAACTAAACTTCAACCTTTGTAGTACAGACTCAAGAAGCAGGGAAACAGATAGAACCAGAAGTTGAAAGAATCCTGTGTGGCAAAAGCTTTTGTAAGCCTTACTCCCACCTCACTTAGCATGAAGGTAGAATGGACACTTCAACTTTGCATTCGCAGAAGCACAGGGCGCTCTCACCCACCATGCACTGCTGTTGTAACACCAAACATTATCAAACAGACACATACAGAGATTCTCTAAAGCTGTCACACTGGTACAAGCCTATTTCACAAAAGAATCCGTTTGACAGGAGTGTCCAGCTACAACAATTATCATCTAGGTTATTCTCAATATTGCAATGCCAACAAGAAGACATCAGTATGTCGTGTGCACTGTTGCCTTATAATATTCTTTCAAAAATTCCAGATGAAAAGACTTAACTGTAACCCTTAGAAAATGAACTCAGAAATAAAGTAAAAAAATCAGAATTTAAAAAAAAAAAAAAAATTAATGAGTATTAGCCACAGAAAATCACATCCAACTTAAAGTAGCTGAAAGCTTCAGTATGTAGGATGGGAGGGCTACAAACTACTCAGAAATAAAAGTCTACAGCTTTATAGAAAGTGAGGAAGCCTACCTCTGCCTGCAGTGGGCTGTTTGTTAAGGTCAGGAGAAAGAACATCTGAATAGTAAGGACATACTACATATTTTTCACCCAAGTTTGTCTTTATACACACTTCTGTTTTCTTATTTTATATAGACAAAAGTCACAAGAAAAATTTGCCCCAATTTTTTTGCTTCATGATTTGTGCCACCACATTTCACACTGTTAAGAAATCACAAGGAAAGAATTTAACTGGGAGTGCAAAATAAGCAGGAGTACATGACTTTAAAGCTTGTTTTCATGTGATAGTAATAAAAAACTCCAATCTACCACCAAATGTAAGTATATATAGTATGGCAGCACAAATACATCTTGATGAAGCTTTAGGGTTTTGTGAAAGATTAATTATCTCTTATAAAAATTAAAAGAATGTCAAATCTCAGGAGATTAAATGATGGATTAATTATACTCTTATGCAAAGGTTGCATTTTTTCTCTGTAGGAATTAAATGGATATCAGCACAGTTTCCTTCTACAATGAAACCACTTCTTTTATTATTTTGTCTACAGCTGGATCTCTCTCCCATATTCTGCTTGAACCTAAATCCACCAGACTTACTCCACAATGCAGCAGCATATTTTAATGTATAACAGCTAAATATTAACACATTCATGTACCAAACCAGCAAATTCTCCATTACTGGTGCTGAATCCGTAAATCTCCACTTCCCTGTCTCTTGTTTACAGATTACAGCCTGCTCATTCCCTGTATGTAATCCCTCCAGTGCAATGAACAATACCTCCACAGCCCCCTTGGGGACTTCATTTATCATCTATCAGTAAGCCTCAAAATATTTCTCATAATTTTGACATTACCCTAGAAGATGGACTAAGAAAGTTTTAAATTTAGCTCAGTAACTCTCTAAAATGAAGACCTTCATTCTCAAAATCTTTCCTGTGGCTTTCAATCTGACTTTCAACTAAAATACCTTAAAATTGTTATGGTAAAGCCTGAAAGGTTCTAGTTAAATACACAGCTTCGTCCGAAGAGATAGAGATGCAGCTCAAGAGAATTAAAATGGAGGGTTTTGTAGATTTGAGCTTTGCTTATTTTAGTAGGTTCTGTTTATACTGAAGTACCATAAAAAGTTTCTGAAGTAGCAAAGCATACATTCTCCAAAATATCATTCCATTAGAAAGACATCAGATGCCAGGACCCAACTTCACTCCTATGCCAGAATCCATAAGAAGGGTGAGTGATGGTTGTTGTTTAATTAAACAACTTTGGCTTTTTATAACCCCTGCAGAATTACATACTTTAACATAAAGACAGCTCTGCATACAGAATGATACAAAGCTGCCTGCACAGGCATAATCAATAAACCTTGAAATAGGGACAGAAGTTCTGTATGAGAAAGCCCAAGTTTATATACAAAGTCAATATTTCGCCTCTTCTTTTTTTTTTCTTTTTTTTTTTCAGTTTATTCTACCCACTGGTTTTGAAAGAAGCAGCTGTTTTGTTTTTGTTTTTTTTTTCCTAACCATTTCCCCCACTGAATCCTTCAGGGATCCCATGCACTTTACATTACCATTCCAATTGCTTCATTAGTGTAACCTCCATCAGGACTGCTCCTAAGTCCAGCATCAGCTCCCTCCTCTCCTCACTCTCTCTAATTGGTAATTTTTTATTTTTTTTAATCTTTTCCTTCTTCAATTGATAAGGTGTCACATTCAACACCTCTGAGTCTTCCTTTTCCTCAGCTAATAACTAGAGTCTGCAAATTCTTCTACAATACTCACCAGAAGTTGTTTGTTTTCATCAACACTAAACAACTTGCTTGTTATGGCGGCCATCTTTCACCTCTGCTACCTGCAATTCCTTCCTTCATGATAATCCTTTATTCAATGAAATCTACAGCGGTAACACTGAATTTTCTCTGCTGCTTGGCACTATCACGACTTCTTTTGCTGTTTACACAAAGTTCCTTATCCCTTGGGATTCAAACCATTCAATACATGGCATTAAAATCTACTCATGTTGAACATTCACTCATGTATTTTCTCACACCCCTTACATTATCTAAGACTCCTCTCAATAGTCTACCTCACATATCTACAACTAGACTCTTGTATGCTCTAGTCATGCACCAAACAACCTTATATTTTGGATAGGACCCTCACCTCCTTTATGTCCTTTGAATCGTGAACATTTCCCAAAAAGACAGCTCAAAACATAACATACTGTTACACACGCACAACATAATATACAAAATGTCACACTCACTGTATCAGAAATCCTGGACGCACTTAAGAGAAACAAATATTCTACATCTGCTGTTAAGCATGATCAAAAGCATAATAAGCAACAAGCAGTACCTGCACATTGTCCAACTTCCCTCTTACTCCCAAGAGTCTCCATGTCTTGATAGACACAAATGTAGAATCATAGAATAGTTAGGGGTGGAAATGACCTTAAGATAATCTAGTTCCAAACCCCCTGCCATGGGCAGGGACACCTCACACTAAACCATGTCACCAAAGGTTCGGTCCAACCTGGCCTTGAACACTGCCAGCGATGGAGCATTCACAACTTCTCTGGGAAACTTGTTCCAGTGCTTCATCACCCTTACACTAAAGAATTTCTTCCTTATAGCCAATCTAAACTTCCCCTGTTTAAGTTTGAACCTGTTACCCCTTGTCCTGTCACTACAGTCCCTCATGAAGAGTCCATCCCCAGCATCCCTGTAGGCCCCCTTCAGATACGGGAAGGCTGCTATGAGGTCTCCATGCAGCATTCTCTTCTCCAGGCTCAACAGCCTAAACTTTCCCATCCAACCTTCATACGGGAGCTGCTCCAGTCCCTGATCATCCTCATGGCCCTCCTCTGGACTTGTTCCAACATTTCCATATAATTTTTATGTTGAGGACACCAGAACTGCACACAATACTCCAAATGAGGTCTCACAAGAGCAGAGAGGCAGGATCACCTCCCTCATTCTGCCAGTCACACACCTTTTGATGCAGCCCAGGATACGGTTGGCTTTCTGGGCTGCAAGAACACACTGCTAACTCATGTGCATTTTCCCATCAACCAACACTCCCAGGTCCTTCTCTGCAGGGCTGCTCTGAATCTCATCTCTGCCCAACCTGTAGCAATGTCTGGGATTGCTCCAACACAGGTGTAGGTCCTCACACTTGGCATGCTTAAACTTCCTGAGGTTGGCAACAGCCCACCTCACAAGCATGTCAAGGTCCCTCTGGATGGCATTCCTTCCCTTCAACGTATCAACCGAAACACACAGCTTCGTGTCATCAGCAAACTTGCTGAGGGTGCACTCAATCCCATTGTCCATGTCACTGACAAAGATGTTGAACAAGACCGGTCCCAACACCAGCCCCTGAGGAACACCACTCGTTACTGGTCTCCATATGGACATTGAACCATTGAGCACAACTCTTTGCATGTGGCCATCCAGCCAGTTCCCTCCAATTTACAGACAAGGATATTATGCAGGACAGTGCTGAATGCTTTGCACAAGTCCAGGTAGATGATATCAACTGCTCTACCCTTGTCCATCAGTTCTGTAGCTCCACCATAGAAGGCCACAGATTGATCAGGCAGGATTTCCCCTTACTCAAGCCATGCTGGCTGTCATCAACCACCTTGCTGTTTTACATTGCCTCAGCATGCCTTCCAGGACAATTTGCTCCAAGATTTCACCAGGCACAGAGGTGAGGCTGACTGGTCTGTCATTCCCCAGCTCATCCATTTTCCCCTTCTTGAATCTGGGGTTATATTTCCCTTTTTCCAGTCATTGGGAACTTCACCTGACTGCCATGATTTTTCAAATATAATGGACCGCGGCTTAGGAACTTCATTTGCCAGCTTCTTCAGGACCCGCTTATTGATTTCATCAGGTCCCATGGACTTGTGTATGTTCAGGTTCTTAAGATGGTCTTGAACCAGATCCTCTCCTAGAGAATGGGCCCATGATCTTCATTCTCACTGTCCCTGCATCTGCATTCCAAGACTTGGGTGGTGTGGTCAGAGCATTTGTGAGTGAAGACTGAGGCAAAGAAGTCATTAAGAACCTCAGCTTTCTCTGAATCTAGGGTAGCCTGTTCTCCTGATAACTTCTGGAGGGGGCTCACATTGTCCCTAGCCTGTCTTTTATTTCCAATGTACGTATGGAATCCCTTCCTGTTTTCTTTAACATCCCCAGCCAAGTTTAATTCTAACTGGGCCTTAGCTTTCCTAACCTGGTCCCTAGCTTCCTGGACAACATCCCTGTATTTTTCCCAGGCTGCCTGTCCTTGCTTCCGCCTTTTATAAGTCTCTTTTTTCCTTCAAATTTTCCTCAGCAGCTCCTTATCCATCCAAGGACGTCTCCTGGCCCTCCTGCTCAACTTCCTTTGAGTTGGGATGCAGCACTCATGAGCTTATAGTAGGTGATCCTTTAATATCAACCAACACTCTTGGGCCTCCCTGCCCTCTAGGGCTATCCTTCAAAATAAAAAGAAAATATACATTAAAGCTCACTCATTCTAACTGTGCTTATGTCTGTCTTAAAAGGCTTGAGTAACAAAATCTCAGGCCAGTTGTCATGGTTTAAGCCCTTATGAAGTTTTGCTCACTCACTCCCCCCTCTTTCTTCCCCCAGTCCTGGGGGGATGGGGTGGAGAATCGAAAGAATGCAACTCCCACAGGTTGAGATAAGAACAGTTCAGTAAATAAAGTGTAGCACAAAACCACTACTACTACCACCAGTAGTAATAATGACAAGGCAAATACAAGGAAAGAATACAACAGCTCACCACCCAGCCTGACCAAGCAACGCACCCCTACCCTTTCGGATCTCTACTCTCCATTTTTACATCCTGGACATGACGTGCTGTGGTATGGAATACCTCTTTGGTCAGTTTGGGTCAGGTGTCCTGTCTCTTCTTCCCCCTGGCCTCCTCCCTGCTTCCCCTCCTCCCTGGCAGAGCATGAAACTCAGAAAGTCCTTGGTCAGACAAAACATTACCAAGCAGTAACTGAAAACACTGGTGTTATCAGTGCTGTTCCCAGGCCCAAAATTGAAAACACAGCATTGCACCAGCTACCAAGAAGGAGAAAAATGACTGCTGCTGAACCCATGACACCTGTTCACATTTTTCGTTTTTACTTGACACTCAGATCACAGAATAGAGTTGGAAATGACCTTAAGATAATCTAGTTTCAAACCCCCTGCCATGGGCAGGGACATCACACTCTAAACCATGTCACCCAAGACTCCATGCAGACTGGCCTTGAATACTGCCAAGGATGAAACATTCACAGCTTCCTTGGGCAACTCATTCCAGTGCCTCATCACCCTCAGAGTAACTTCTTCCTTATATCTAATCTAAACTTCCCTTGTTCAAGTTTGAACCTATTACCCCTTGTCCTATCACTACTGTCCCTAATGAAGTATCCCTCCGAGTATCCTCATAGGCCCTCTTCAGAAACTGGAAGGCTGGCTGCTATGAGGTTTGATTGGACTTTATGATCTTAAAGGTCTTTTCTAGTCTAGTTGATTCTATGCTTCCATGATTCTAAGTGCTTTTATTTGAATATACTTCTTTGTAAATCTGAATGGTAGATGAAATTTTCCTACTCAAAAGCACTAGAAGAGTTAGAGAATGTACCTGTGAGGTTAGATAACATGTATTTTTAAAGTATCTTGATACACATTGCTAAATGCATTCTCAAAACCAATATGAAAGCTTACAGGCTACACTCTTATGACTACTAGTGCTTACCAGTGTAGTATCTAAGTGCTCAAATACACAAAGTCATTTTGCGCTTTGATCTCCACCAAACCAAACTTCTCTACTATGAAGGCATCTATACATCCCAAGAGCACAGAAGAAGCAGTAATGTTACTATTACTAGGTCATACAGCTAAGTTAAAGCTCGCATGAGTAAGCATTTGCCATCCTTTCTATGTTTCTGGCCGAGTATAGACATGTTTCCATATAAATAACCAGGATACAGTAGCCTAGTGATCTTCTTCAAAACACATGCTCAATTTCTGCTCAAACAAGAAAAGAACATATCAGATAACCTTATTAATTAGCAATTTCTGTATTTGAATGAAAAGATGGTGTTCAGAGAAGCATGGTTTTGAAATGGTCTTTCAAAGCAATACAAAGTCAAGACTTCACAAGCAACTCACTTTTTCTTTAAGTTATACTACTGTATCCACAAAGCGCACATATCAAATAAAAAGCACCATCCTGTAAGCATCTTGCTGTTATTAGAGAGATAAAGTTAAAATCTGAAATTAACTGAATTAAAATTGCCAAACTGTTCAAATCAGTTACTACCATACCTCTTCTTCCTTGTAACTCAGGCAGGACAATGTAAGCTGCACTGCTTCCATGCATTTGCATCAGCTCTGACCTGTAAGGTCTGCCCCTCAGAAAGCTGTATAGGTGATTCTGCATGCTTCTTCAAAACTTTGGTTTTCTTTCACAGCCCACAATCACAGGTGCCCATGAAGATACCTCTGCTGCAGGAGACTAATTGGGACCAGCTGTGAATTTCAGCTAGGCCACTAAACAGCCCTCAGTTTCTAACATCTGGTCTCAGTCAATTAAGCCAAGTGACCTACACACAAAGGGTTTCACAGCTAATTGGGAGTCCTTAGTGACATCCAGTTAACTGAAAGTGAACTCTAAAGAGATAGACCATACTTTACTGTGTACACAGTAACCTCCCTTCTCCAGAGACAACCTCAATCCTTATTAGAGATGTAGCATATATCTTACAGCATCAGCTACATAATATGTATAACAGATGCAGGTTTAGTATGGGAACTTGTATTTTTACTAGAAGCCGGTATTACTGGTACTAAAATTGCACTCCCTAATTCTGCTAAGAAACATTTCTAGGGTGTAGGAATCTTCAGCACTACAGGTGTTAGCAGAAACATTTTTCTCAAGGATTTGGTGATCCTTTTCACATTAAAACACATGAAAAAAAAATATTAAATTCTGCAATAAAATATTACTAACATAAGGGGCAATACCAGGACTGGACAATCATTTACATCTGATCCATACCACCACTCCTCAAAACATTTGTCTCAACACAAAATTAAGGTGTGCTTTCATTTACCTATCATTCTTACTTAAATATTTCAGAACCTGTTGCTGAAAAGCCAACATGATTTTTAAGACTTAAATGTAGAAAGAAATACATTTGAAGAAGCAAACTTTAACAATCTTATTTATAAAAATCTTGCCAAAATAACTCAATTGTCATAAAATAGACTTAGTCAAGTAACAAGACAACCATGCTGGGTAATTCATCACCCATTTAATACTGTTTATGAGTATCAGGTTCTATATAGAAATGCTTTTAAAGAATGCTTTAGAAAAATCATTTCTAGCTATGTATTACTGACTGGTAAAACAATAAACCAAACCCCATCATATGGCCTCTGTAATGGCATATGATATCAATATAAAGAAAACCCAGGCCCCACCCCTGGGTTACAAACTGCAAATCCTAACACTTTACATAGAAATCTGACTGGAGTTAGGTCCTTCCTAGCATTTACTGTCACTGAAAAACATACACAAAGGAGTTTTTGCTCAATTCTGAGCTTCCTCTATATCTCGTTTATTTCATTCAAGCTAAACCAAAATACTTGATCAACAAATTTGTGTTGTACACACAGGTTAGTCCTAATCACTGGAGAAAGTTTAATGTTTTATTATTTTTACTTTTTCCATGCATACCCACCTCTAAATATTTTTATATACTGACACATTCCTGTATAAAGTATACTGACAAAAAAAAAAGTACATTACACACATTACTAACACTGTGAACTAAATACTCAAGACTATGAAGTTTATCTGTGTAAGTTGATTTGCATTTCTTTAGCTGTTTTCTCACATAACTGAACTGTTTCCTGCTTCCTAAGAAGAAAGTATAGAGCAATTGCAAAAACTGAAATATTAAATTCCAAACCATTTAAATCCTTTAAGTTAATCTTGGGGCTGAACTTCACATTTCTGGACACAATCTAATAACATGTTGCAAATCCCTCATTTTTTTATTTGATTGGCATGAAAAAGGGACAGCTGGACTACCCCACCTTAGCTCTGTACAGGTATGGGTCTCAACGGCTCTTGCCTGCCCCCTTGCCAATGTTTATTATACCTCACTTGAATCAAAATAGGGTTTGAGAGTCAGAGGACATATTCTTGTTATTCCTTGTTACTCCTTCTGTGACACTATTGGCCCTTGACCTTCACCTACATTCTAAACAGCTTCTCATTCATCATTAGTTACATCACATGAAGTTTACATGTGAAGATATAACACTCCCACTTAATGCCATTCTGTGTAAGATTTCTTTGCCTGTACAACCTGTATCTTTACCTATAGAAATTATAAATCTGAATAGTAATGAGTATTAATAGTTGTTTGGGGCTTTTAAATTATTATTAGTTGAACATTTTATTCCTGTTCTTCAGTTTTAACTTCTTTAACACTTATGGTTGTGTCCTTTAAGAAATTCTGTACAGAAGCAACAGTGGTAACATATAGCTATCATTTTTTTTTCTTTAATAAGTTAACTATATAATGTTTAGTTGCCTTCCAGAAGTGTAAGTATTTTTATTTATTTCATTTCAAAATAATTGGAATGGATATTTTGGAGCCTGCAATATACAGTTTGCTTTTGATTTTATCTCCTAGAAATGTTTCTGGGAAGCATATTTTTCCCTAAATATATACTCAGGAGTCTTCTTGGATAATTTACACATAACTAAACAAAACCTGCTATTTTAAAAACAAAACAAAACAAAACCAAAACCTGATGTCTCTTTATTTTAGTGTACATATTAATAATTTTACTGCAGTTCAGAACTACAGGTATTCAAATTGTATTCGTTAACTACAAACCCAGATACTTAACCAGGACTGAAATAACCAATCTGTATAGGAACCCCTAGTTCAGATTATGTAACTAACCTCAAATGCAAAAAATGACACTTTATCTACACAATTATGAAGAAAATACCCAGGAACTGAGACAAAATGCATTGAAAATGGGTGACCTGACACTGAATTCACAGCTGGAAAATCCATTCATTTTCCTATTTAAACAAATATTGCCTCTCACTAGGATAACCAAAACAGAAAGATGTATTGCATGACAAATATACATGTTTTGGCAGCATACGTTGTCTCTGCCTGAATACATCACATTCATTACAATGGGAGGACAGAACGTGATAGCTGCACAGCTTAATGTGTAGATGTCTTTTTGTCCTTTTCCTCCCTGGGTAAGATGAAAAATGATACGACTTTTTTTCATTATTAATAATGAATGCCTTTCTTGTTGACAGTCCTTGCTGCCAAGTAAGAAGCCTTGAACTTTAATCTTTATGATGCAAGATTTCTGTTTGCATAGAAATCAACCAAAATGATCAGATAGGAGAAACTTAATACCCATTCTCTATAATATCAGTTGTTATAATCCTTTACAGTTTTTGTTTTGTATTGTATTTTGTTGTGGGTTTTATTATTATTATTTCTTCTAAATCTCATTAATCTCTTTTGTATTTTTTTTCCAATGCACATTTGGTGCCATGACAGATAAACTGGGGAAAGCATGATGCATCCCCTCATTGCACAGCACCAAAAAAGAAAAGATTCTTAGCGATTTCTAAAACATGACACTGAACAAAAAGTTGATCTGAAGTAATTTTCCTCTGTATTACTATTCCCAGAACTTATGTAGCTGTGGCACTCTTATCAGTATTTTGAAATCCATCAAATTCTAGGGCAATCACTTTTGGTTTTGTATATATATAAACATCTATACACAATATAAATTTATAGATTTATAAAAAAATAATCCTGGAAGATACATACATACACATATTATTATTCATTATATAAACATACTGCAACATTGTCAATATAATTTGTGATTCACTTCTGTTTTCTTAGTCTGCTAGCAATGACTGTAAGGAAACTCCGAATTATGATCCTGTGCTGGCTGGAAGTGTACAGTGGCTTTCATGCACTTCTTACATATGACTTCTCCTGAAAAGTTCTATCTACTTCTAAAATCTGTTCCACATATCAAGGGTTAGCCTGGATTGGTAGTAATTACAAAAGGGGAGTGATAGTCCCAGTTTAGTGCTTCCCTATCTCTCTATGATGCTCTAAGCCATAACAAAAGGATGGCGTGTACAGAAGGATGGCTTGTCAATAGATCTGAAATTCAACAGAAGTTCAGATCCATTCCAAACAGAGAAAAGAACAAGGGATCCTACAGAGGAGGAGAGGAACAACAGTACCAAACAGAAAGTTATTGCTGTAAATGAAAGCTTAAATTAGGCAAAACGTAACAAGACATTGTCATGAAGGACAACATAATACATTTTATTTCTAATATGTATATAATTAAACTATCCTAATAAATGTGTCCTATTATAAATATATCACATTCATAAAAATTAAAAACTAGAAAATAAAAATAAATGCACTAGCACTTAATCTCTCACAACTCAGGAGACACTGCATCTTAATAGATTGAATTTCAAATATTTGATTTAATGAATAAAACTCTGTAATTCAGAATCTTCTATATAGTCCCGAAATTACCAATGAAGGGCTCATGAAATAATTGACCAAGCTTAATATTAAAAATAAGGGTAGCAAAACACAGAATCATCATTGATTTGGATTAGAAAGGATCTTAAGATCATCTAGTTCCAACACCCCTACCGTGGGCAGGGACACCTCACACTAGACATGTTGCCAGAGGCTCTGTCAAGCCTGGCCTTGAACACTGCCAAGGATGGAGCATTTACTTCTTTGGGCAACCTGTGCCAGTGCCTGACCAATCTTGCAGCAGAGAAATTCTCCCTTCTGAATCTTGGAGAAAACCAGCAGTTCTGTTTAAATTTAAGAATTTCTGGTTTTCTGCACACCAAAGTCTCCAATGCTCAACAGTCCTGAACCTTATACATAATTTTTATGTTGCTTTGTTTTAAACAGAACATGGTTACATAACTCACTGGAAATAAGTTTACAAACACAAGTTTGCTGTGCAGGGAATACTGGGCTTTTGTGGGGGATGACCATTGTAATTTATTGCTGTCTTTATCTGTTGTTATCGTAAATTCGATAATTTCAATAATTGTGAGATATACTCTGAGGAACAAAATTACAGATACATTTCAGGCAATGAATTTACTCATCCCAAATAGTCAAATTCTTGAATATTTGAGTTACCACCACAAAAAAAAGGTGTTATGCAGTCTGAAAATTAATTTCTTCCCTGTAGGCTTAAAAAATAAAACCACACAAACATTTTACAGGTTTCCCACACTTGCTGCAATGTGTACACTTGTAGTTAAAGCTAGAAAGAGGTGAGGTCAGTAGCAGGAAGGAAAATGTGATCAAGTAATTTTCAATATGATGCCAACTATGACCATTGGATTTCATTTCAAATCTAGCTATCATGTTACCAAAATAATATAGTACAGAATGGATACTGTTTTGCTAATGTGATATATAGATTCCTAATAAGAATGTCATACTTGCAACTACATTACAAATATGCCAACTATGATATATTTTATGTGCATGTGGCACAGTATTTCATAACATTCTACAGCAATTTTTTTTCTGACATGCAAAGAGACTGAAATAAAAAAAGTAATAAAAGATTCAAGCTAACTAACATGTCAATGCTCACAATGTGAGTTGATTTTGCACATGAAATCCCAAATGGGCATCTTCCAGTAAAAGATTCTTATTGGGAAGTGTTAGAATCTTAAAAAAATCTTGCAAAGGGTATGAAATGGCATTCAGTTAAAGAGTACAGCAGCAAGTTACATGGATTAAGGTTTGGTTTGATGATTTGATATTTATAAGTAGTTGGAAAAGACAAAAGAAAACCCTACCAAATCTGTAAAAACTATACACTAAATGACAGTTTCTCTGTGTGAAGCAAGTTACATTGCCTTCATTGTGAAGGTAAACTTTGAAGTATAAAATGGGAATTTCTTTCCTAAAGTAAGATATGAAATATTGATTCAGCTATTATGTTACAAAAAGCTAGGCCTTCTAATTCTTGGTAGTGATTATGTGAGTGAAAACAAAAACATGGAATACGAACTCAATAGCACATAGAAGTCACATTTTTTTAAGCTACCTAATTTGCTGTAAATCTGAAGGGACAGAAGGAGGTGGAGGGAGTGCAAAATCCATCATTTATAGCTTGCCTAAAATTTGTTTTTAAGGAACTCATTATAGAGAAATTAAAAAAATTAACACTTGTTCCTTTTCCTTTCAAGGAGATACCTGAAGGGATATAAAGTAACAGGCAAACTCACTTTAGCCAAGCTGAGAGCAACAAAGGGGCAGTCACTTGGCTGCAACTCAGTGTGTGCAGTACTACAAGTTCATTCAAAAGTGATAACATAATAGAATCTTCTGCTGGTAGAACCACTGTGTTACTGGTACTTGTATTGATGCTCACTAGAGAGAAATAGGTTTGTCGATGACAGTTTCTGATCATTCTGCAAGAAAATCCTAAGTAAAACCTGTCAGTTATTTCCAGTTACAAATTATGTCAAAGATGTGGTATGTTTAATTTAAATATGCAATTTTACCTCTTGCTTCTAGCTTAAAGCACTGAAAAGTTTTAACACCGTCGAAAATACACCTGAAGATAATTTCTTCTTCCACTTAAATGCTGAGTCCTCGCAATTTCAATGCCAAAACCAGTAATTAATCATAAACTCTGACACTATGAAAAACCTACATCCTATTTCAAACAAGTAGTTATGAAGAAAATATTTCCATTATGCAAGCAGGGACTGGACCAGGTTTACTGGCAGTAATCACCTCCAAGAAAACATTCAGCCTGGAGAAGAGAAGGCTGTGTGGGAGACCTCATAGAACCTTCCAACATCTGAAGGGGGCCTACAAGGATGCAGGAAAGGGTCTGGAGACAGCACAAGGGGCAATGGGTCTAAACTTAAACAGGGGAAGTTCAAGATAGATATAAGAAAGAAGTTCTTTACTGTGAGTACTTCACACACTGGAACAGGCTGCGTAAAGAAGTGATAAATACCCCATTCCTGGCGGTGCTCAAGACCAGGTTGGATGAAGTCTTAGGTGACATGGTTTAGTGTGAGGTGTCCCTGTGCATGGCAAGGGGGTTGGAGCTAGATGATCTAAAGGTCCTTTTCAACCCTAACTATTCTATGATTCTAAGGCAGAAACTAATTGGAAACCTGGTGCATTCTTCACAAGCCAGTACATACACATTACCACATCATCCAAGTGTCCCACCTACTGAATTATTGACAGAATTTATCATGCCAACAAAAGTAAATTTTGAAGGAAAAACTTCCTTCATTCTTTCAATTCCTTTATCTCAGGCACACGAAGCAAGTTTCTCTGAAATAGCTGCTTCCTCTACACATAAATTACAAATTTGTTAAAATATTTGGGGTTATTCTCAGATTTTGCTTACATGAGTAAGATCTAGAAGCAAATTCCCCTGATACCAATATACCAAAACAGTGGATATGCTAATATCAATAGTCCAGTTGGTGAGGAAAAGTTAAGTATTAAGTGCATGAAGTGTGCAGGATTCGTGCTAGAACCTACTACTCTGTTTTGTGAAACACATTTGAAGAAAAAACATCCCTAGAAGTCTTAGACTGAAACACAAAACTGCCTCGGTCTTTATGTTTCCCACACAGGTTTGAAATGCAGCTCAACTGAAAGTAGTGCAGTTCTAACTTGAAAGTGAATTAAGCCTTATAAAATGATAAATAAAATGTTCAGTAATGTGCTTTTGGTGTGACTGAATAAAGCATCTGGATAAAATTGAGAACTACAGGAGAATACTAAATAATTTTAAAAACATGCATGAACTTCAGGATGATGTTGTCATCAGATTATTTATATTCCAGACATACAAAATGCTATACATTTTAGGTATTTCATGGTAGAAAGCAAAATTAAGTATTTAGATGTTTTAATACAGGATTTACTAGTTCATATTTTCCACTGTCTCTGTATTTCTCTCAAATACAACTGCGTTTTTGTTGTTCTAGCTTTATACTATGTGGTAGATTTGTTTCATTATATATTAACTGATGAGCAATATGAATTCATGCAGAACTGGATGTACCTGACAGAACTTTTCCTCACAGGATCATCAACAAAAACAAAACCCAAACAAAGCAGTAGAAACACTTGGTTTCATACTAGTTAGACAAAAATATCCACACAACTTTAATGCTTATCTGAATTAACCATGCTCTAGAACACAATGAGCTATCAAACAGCAAAGTTATTTCATGTGTTAAGACATATACTGTCTTTCAAAAGATTTTCTCAGCACTCTTCCTTTATAATACATATAAATACACACATTTATACTTTCACCATACAAATAAACAACGTATTTCCTTGTTTTCCAGACAAACTGTATAAATTAAACTATTCTAAGTGGTCTCAAAAATAGAAAAAATTATTTTAAAAAGGATATTTTTTTTCATCGTCAACAAAATTTGATCTTTGACCAGTTAAAATGCAGGCTACACTGTGCTTATCCCTTGCCTCAATCGGGACACTGCCTCTCTTTCTGGGGTTTTTAGTATTTTTTTTTCCTCAGCATTATGCATAACTTGCTGCTGTTAAACATTACTTCATCCACCAAGCCACAGACATTTTTATACTACTTCAAATGTTCCACTTCTCCCTAATTTTTTGATCTTTCATTCTGGCAACTATTCTCAGTATAGCCCTCAAATCTTTCTCATAGTAACCTTTCTTAATTTACTCTGTAGCAGCTAGGCATACCACACATTCAAAATATCACAAAATAAGCAGCTCCACCTCATGTCTTCCTTGTACCATGCTGATCTGTGTATCAATTTAACAAAGCAAGCCACATGTGTTAATGTAGTATAAACCTACATAGTTAACTACGATTTGATTTTCTTCTCAAACTTAAATAGATTAAACAGAACAAACAAAAAGTTTGTAACCAAGCAAACATCTAGCTGCAAAGCCACACTGGTTTAAAAGTATTTGTAGGTAAACAAATGTAAATTATGCTGTATGATTTACATAATCAAGTAACAGGAGAGATTCAACATACAGAACAAATCAGAATAATTCTATATTGTTAATGCAGAACACTTGTCATTCATCCCTTTTGCTGTGTGGTATCAAAAGGGTTTCTGGCACTAAGGCAGAGGGGAATGGTGGTGGCTAGTATCTGTCACACATCTCTTAGTATGACTTTATATGATGGCTAGGCATTTAACAAGTTTTTGTTCTGCTTGAGGGAAACGGGTTTCAGATGATGAATGAGACAGTAAGGCTGGAACGAATAATGCACCCCGAGGGACCTATACCACACAGATTATAATACTGGAAACACTGGACTGTTTTCCTGGTACCAGAATTTACAGAACTGCTCAGAGGTCTTAATTGTCTAACGCAAAAGAGTCATTTCAATTCTATTTTTTGTCACATTGTAAATAATGTGCTTAACGTGTTCTAGTGAGCCAGAACTCAGATTTTTGAGTAATATTCCAAAGTGTGATGACAGAGTAGTTCAGTAAGATAACAGTATATAATGAACTAAAATACTACACTGAGATAGATATGGGTGTAAAAATGCACATATATTAATTAGTAAATGTTTATTTAAGCACGCAGAAATTAGTCTTTTTTTGCGATAGAAGCAACAGAAAGAAAAGAGAAAGTCTGAAGCTACTTAAAACTTATCATGTCAAATCCTTTCAATGCACACCAAACACTGTATTTTCAGTTTGTCGTCTCAACTGTTAGTAATCTCATAGCAGTCCCTTTTCTTTGAAAGAGATGGTTTCCAAATGCTTGTTATACATTAATTATATCTTATGCATTCTAATTCATAGCTAGCTATAGGAAAGTTACCTTACTAGCTTTTACAATAAATGCAAAATTCTTTACTTGAGAAACCACCCACATGTAAACCCACTAACACAAATGCTGACAGTCTGACATCCAATCTGTTTCCAACCTACAGCCACAGAAATAGAACAGTGCAAAATCCCAAAAAAAGGATCACTAACATTTTCCCTAGTTTAAAGTACTTTTAAACTTTTTTCATGACTCAGAAACTTTGCTCCTGCTTGGTTCACCCTTCCTCCAACTCATTAACAGGAACAATTTAACCACGTAAAGTTTTTGTATCGGGTTTTTCAAAGAATACTAAGGGAACAGACTGTCACTGGAAGTGAAGGCACTGAGTTCTCAATATTTTCTAAAATTTCACCCTTAATAGTGGTAACTGTGACTAAATCAGTGAAAATAATTGAGCTATATATAAGTTATTTGTTGATTTTCGAACAGCCACTAATAAACAAACAAACAAAAAAACCCAGAAAACTTAGGAGATGAAATCTCTCAGATAAGAGAGATACTAAAAGCAAAAGGAAAGAAAAATATTTAAACAATACAGGTGGAGTTTAGCATGAAGATCATAAAGTGTCAATGCCTATGATAATTCAAAATTCAAACCATTTTTTGTAATGTAGCATTAACAAAAGGTTTTAATGAAACTTTAATAAGACATTTGAATGTTTTGTTCTGTGAACAGCAAACTGCTGGGAAGATTTTTTCACTCAGAGAATACAGAGCAGGGGGGCTGAAAGAATTAAAAGTTGAAAATCAGACTTTATTCATTACTCAAAACAACACAAAAAATACTACTAGTACTAAAAATGCAAGCAAAGTAATGAAGTCTGGTAACGAATATGATGAAAACAGTTCACTGAGTAATGCCAAGACCTGCATATGTGGATAAAAAGTCCAATGTACAAGCACAGGCTGGGAAACAACTGCTTGGAAAGCAGCTTTATAGAAAAAGACATGGAAGACCAGGAACCAAACACAAGCCAGCAAGATCCCCTTGCAGCAAACTACGTCTGAAGCATCCTGTTAGAAAGGTCACAGTGAGCAGATTACTAGGGAAGCTATCCTTCCTCTTTAACTCAGTGTTGGAGAGCCACAATTGTTGTCTCCAATTCCATGCTGCCCAGTACAAGAGAAAGAGACATGGACATGCTGGAGCAAGTCCAGCAAAGGACCAGAAAGTTGATTAAAGGAATGGAGCATCTGATGCTCAACTGAGACTATTCAGCCATGAAAAGAGAAGGCTCAGGAGGATCTTACAAATGTGCATAAATACATAATGGGAGAGAGTAAAGAACCTGGAGCCAGAAACATCTCAGTGCTACCCAGACAAATAAGAAGTAGTTATGTGCACAGACTGACAATCAGGACATCCCCTTTAAAGGTAATAAAACTCTTTCTATTGGAGAAAGATCTACGAAACATTGGAATAGTGTTTCAGTACAGGTTGCGGAATGTTTGTTTTTGGAGATACCCAGAACCTGGTGCCTATGTACCTGCTACCCAACACGCTGATTCCTTTTGGCAAAAGAGGTGAATTCAGGAATCTCTGGAAGTCCTTTCCAACATCTGCCATCCCGTAATTCCATAATAGTATAACTCTGAATGTTTTACAGAGTGCTGGAGTAGCCTGCCACTTACCATTTATAAATTACCAAACACATACGAAATTATTCAGGCCTTTGTGGTATACTGCTTTTAAATATTTAAAAATTCAATTACAGCTCCTCCACCTGACAGTCAGAACCTGCACCTGTGTACACTATTTTAACTTAATTAAAATATGTATTAAAACATCAGGATGATTAAAAGGAAAAGACTGTATTGAGTTTATGTGGGAAGGTTTTGGTAGCAAAGTCTGTGAAACATTGAAGTGTAAAAAGGTGAAGTGAATTAAAGTTTAGATGATCTATAATAAGAAGAACAAGCAATGAAGCAAGAAAGAATAAACTCAAATGTAATATTTGCAAGCTAAAATATTTCAGTGATGATGAACTATAAAGATCTATGCATGTGGATCTCTTATGATAGTACCTAAAATTTCACAGTGCCAATTTCATAATCCTGTCAGAATCTTTATAAATGATTGTCGTGGTTTAAGGCTCTCAAACTCACGCAATCGCTCTCTCACTTCCCCTCTTTCTTCCCCAGTCCCGGGGAGATAGGAAGGAGAATTAAAAGAATGCAACTCCCACTGGTTGAGATAAGAACAGTTTAGTAACTAAATTATAACATAAATCACTACTGCTACCACCAATAATAATACAAGAGCAATACAAGGAACGAGAATACAACAGATCTTCACCTAATACCTAGACAAGCCATGCAGTGCCCCCCCATCACCTAATACCAAGCTTGACTATGCAGTGCATCCCATCACCTCATACCAAATCCCGGCCACGCTGTGCACCCCCCTGCACCACCATCTTTCCCGTCTCTGCCCTCTCTGTTTCTACCTCCTGGACATGACGTGCTATGGTATGTAATACCCCTTTGGTCAGTTTGAGTCAGGTGCCCTGTCTCCGCTTCTGCCCGTCTTTTTCCCAGCTCCCCTCCTCCCTGGCAGAGCATGAAACTCAGAAAGTCCTCTGCCAGCCTAAACATTCTAAGCCATAAC
>JASSUY010052532.1:0-20197 GCA_032466535.1 Forpus xanthops | reverse complement strand
GCCTCTCCCGGCCGGGGCGGGCGCGGTTCTTGGCCGCTCCTCGGTTCCCAAAACCTTTGGGGGAGGGGGCAGGATCCCACCCAGAAGTGGCCCAGCGGCGGGGAAGGAGCCGGGATGCAGGGAGGGGTGCCCGGCTGTCTCTAACCGCGCTCCCTGAGCTCAGGGCGCCCGCGGGCTGCCTCCCTCCCCTTGTCCTGCCAAAACCTTCCAAACCAGCCCGTTATCTCAGGCCTCCCGAGCCTCTCTCACCACCTCCCGGCGGTGTCAGCATCAGGGGCCGTGCAGCAGGAACACCAATCCTGAGCTAAATTCCAGGACACCTCGCTCAGACAGGTCTTGCAGACCTTTGGAGAATAATGAATGCAGCCCAGAGGAATTTAAACATGGGAGATTTGGGGTAGATATAAGGAAGAAATTCTTTACTGTGAGCGTGGAACAGGTTGCCCAGATGAGCTGTAGCTGCCCCATCCCTGGCAGTGGTCAAGGCCAGGCCGGATGGGGCTTTGAGCAACCTGGTCTAGTGGAAGGTGTCCCTGCCCATGGCAGGGGGTTGATACCAGATGATTTTTAAGGTCCCTTTCAACTCAAACCATTCAGTGATCCTGTGATGCCATTTGGGCAGGTTTGGTGCATGAAGTGGCAGTTCTGGCAGTATTATTGGACTGGGGAGGGGTTTTACCCCTGGACTGATCAGTTAAAGGACTGAAGTTTTGGTAAAGCCTCATGCAAAGGATGAGACATGGGCGCTTCCTCAGCTTGACCCACGGATGGAATCACTCTTTCCTTCCCAGCAGCCTGACGAGCCTGTGGAGCAGATGCCCTAACCATCATCCGCTGTTTTTTTCTGTCTTTGCTTCTGACAAAACACTACTTGTGCTGGACACTCTGGAAGGTGTCACTCTGTTACAAAGTCCCTGTTAGAGACCAGGCTGTTGTTTTTCCCCTGCGTAGTGTGTGGGGGATAAGGTGTTTATTTGGTGTTTATTGACCCAGGGCTGAGTGGGAAGGAGAGCACATCTCATGTACATGGGTGCAATGTGCTGTTCCAGCTGGAGGAGAGGGGAGTTGAGGAGAGGACTTTTGTCCCTAACCATGCTAACAATGCTGAGGGAGTTCGGTCACAGCCTTGGACCCAAGCTGCTTACTTAAATCAACCCAACTTACATGATTTCGTCCTGGGAAAGCACATTCCTGTAGTCCTATTGCTTTTTGGACACAACGTCAACATCTCTGAAAGAAGAGGAGGCAGCGGGGCCTTTGGGCTGGGTGGGAACAGTGGTGTCGTCAGCCCTCATGTGCTGTTCCTCAGAGCTCTTCGGGACATGGCTCTGCCACCTTTTCCTGTCCTGTTTTCTGAGCTTTCTCCAGCATGACTCGTGCTTATGCTCCTGGGGGGCTGTGGGCTGAGGTTCACCATGTGTGGCACATCCTTCCCCAAGGGGAAAGGCCCTACAGGCATCAGGGACAAACTGCATTACCAATAAGAAGTGAGCAAACTCTTCCTCCTCCTCCTCCATCCCTGCAGGCTGTCTCTGAAGGACTGGAGCCTCCTGGAAAGTTTCCTGGCTGCCCCCATGGAAACAGTTCATTCCAGGGCAGTCCCTCAGATTGGCTTGGAAGTGACGCTGGCTCCATAAACCGGCTGTCAAAGTGAGCCAAATGCCTTGTGTTTTGAAGCGGCTCGCTGCTGGAGCCAGGGAAGTGTTAGAGCAGTGGTGACCCCAGATGCTGCTGCTGTGGTTTAGCAGTGACACCGAAGGACTCTGAGGCCATTCAATGATATTTTCCTGCTGTGAAGACTTACAGACTGATGAAAATTAGCAGATTTTCTGAAAAATAAAGGCCTGATAAGTGCATGACTTCTCAGGATATTCAGTGATGGCTGGCTATCAAATTGCTCCTCATGATGGACTGGTGGCTTTTAACACTGTTTCCCAGCAGGACCAGTGGATAATATCTTGGCTGATCTTCAAGGGTTGGAAATGTGTAGTGCAAGTGCCAAGTATGGCATGTGGATCAATTTTGGATGGCGACCAGCCAGTACGGCGAGGAGCCAGGAGCTTTCACATCTGAAGCACAGTGTTGAGAGCCAGCGATGCTGGCTCCCGACTTCTCCTGAGTCCTGTGGGAGCCCAGGAGCTGTTTGAGAGGATGATGATGCGGTTATGATGATGATGATAGGTGGCCTCTTCTGTCTCCTGCTGAGCTGGCACACTTGGCCTCTGCTCTGGGAAAGAAAAGGATGTGTGCTGTACATAAGAGGTGCCTACCTCTATTAGATAGCACTTTTCAAAACTAGCAATTGCTTCTTCTAATAAAGGAATTAATTATTTATGTGTATATACACATACATGCATGCACACACACCCCACATCTGTAAGTACACATAGTAACACCCAAGTCTTGCCCAAACCTTCACATTTATTTGAGTAACGTGGGATTATTTTAAGATCGCTATTATCCATTGAAGCCACCAGCACTGATTGCTGAATGCCACCAGCATTGATTGCCACTGCTGTAGTATTTGACTAGGATTCTAACAGCAAAGTTAGTGGAGTCCAGACAGCCAATTACCTGGGCAAAATATTACTTTCAGATTGCTCATTCCCTGAGTATGAGAATAAACCAGACAGACTCTGTCTTACCCTATGTCTCATCCCCAGACTACATGTGGGATGGTCACTCTTCTCTCCCCTGACAGTCTTTCATCTGTGAAGGCATGTGAAAAACACAGCCAGCTCCAGCCAAGTTGCTTGTCCCAGCCCCTGGTTACTGTGGGATGGTCTCACAGACCTTGTCCCACACCTCATCTCAATCTCAAAGTGCCAGGCCCTGTAGTGCCAGGCTTCCTTTCTACTGAAGCCAAGGGCTTTTGGTTCCTCTGCAGTATGTAGCCTGAGCTTTTTGTTTCCTCAGGTCTTTGCTCTGTGTCTCCAACCCCTAAAGCAACCCCCTCGCTACAGGACAGATCTTCATGACTTTAGCCAGTGCAAGGACCAGCACAGCCCACCCCTTGCGCTCATGACTTTAGTGCAAGGAGGGGATGGGAGGATGGAAGATAGATACCAACACACCCTCTTCCCCACAGACAGGTTCCTCTAGCAGGAGCAACACCCCAAGAGTGTCCCGGCACCAGCATTTGGAAGTGTGTGTGTGTGTGTGGGGGTGGCTGTAGCTTGGCTGTATTGCTGTTCATCCCAGCGAGGCATGATGGGCAGCTGCAGCACTACTAGTAGTTACTATGGGAGCATCAGAGAGCAAACATATGAGGAGCTTCCTTGCTGGGTAAAATAGCAGGCTCCTTCTGATACAATAACCAAAACAGAACCTGGGGAGCTCTGTTTTGTCAGGTTTTTGTTCCCACTAGAAATTTTCTAGGCTATTTGCAGTTAGTTCGTTGAAGGATCTGATCTTGTAACAATAAACACCACACCATGTGTTTAGGTTTTGTCTTCTTTCTTAATACTCGCAGTATTTTCAGCTAATCTTCTGTAAAGATAGATACAGCCCCTTGGTGTGAGACCTCTGGAAAGCTATGAGATTTTTTGTGGTCATCTCTATTAACCACAAAAAGGATTAAAATTCCCAGGTAAAATGCATCATGTCAGAAAGAATCTCTCCCTTTTGCTCACTGACTACAAGGATGGATCCTCCTGTGCTGTCCAGGCATCCTAAGGCCTCTGTGGGGTACCCGCTTCCCTGGGATGTGACATGGGGCATCTTCCCAGTTGTCCCCCACTGTGGCACAGACACTGCCTGATGGTCATGGGGAAGGACATGCTGGCAAGTTTGGAGAAAGCCTGGAGATCTTGATACAGGTTTCTACTGTGGGTTTGTTAGAAGCAGCCCAGTGAAAGCCCATTAAGAGTTTCTGCAGATTTCAAACTATCTTAGGCAGCTTTTGCCATGCTCTAAGGAGGAAATAATAAGATTTGGTCTCTATGGAGCATGCGGAAGAGCCTTTATCTTTCCCTCTGCAAACTGCTGTACTGTTGTTACCCTTGAGTGAACAGGTTTATTTATTAGTCTGCCTTTCTATCATTAACTTGTGTGTAGCAAAGGCACACTGCTCAAAGCAGATCCAACCTCTATTGCCTGGCTTTCAAACCTTTTCCCAGATGCCATCTTCACTTGGGGTTTTCTGCAATTCTAACCCAAAACCGCCTGCAAAAATTATTTCGGATTCTGACAGTTCTCCAGGCCTTTGCTTTGATGCTGAAACTTCATGTCCTGACCTGATGAGCTACATCCTGACCTGATGAGCTGCGAAGTGCAGCACACAGAAAAAGCTGGGCTTGAGAATGGAGCACGGCTTGGGTACCCAAATAGGGAACAGAGGAGGGAATTGGCTTTGCTGCCACAAGAAAAATAGTTGCAAGACAGGCCAGTGAGACACAGAGAGGAAAGGTCCAAGAGGCTGAGTTGGAAGGTGATGGTTAGGAGTTAATGTTCCCAAGCTCAAGGTGCTCAAGGTGCTGCATTGTGCTGAGCATCCCTTTGGCTGAGATGAGCTGGAAAGGTGGATTCTTCACAGGAGGGGAGACCAGTTCCCTTGCTGAAGAGCCATCCTACAGCAGAATGGGACCAGCACATAATGAGGAAACCACAGCTAGAGGAGGGATAGAGGTTGCCCCTATGTAATTAGCGGAGCTGGGCTTTGGCCCGGGACTGGAGTTTGACTCATCTAATTTGCAAAAGAACCTGCTGAGAACAGATGTTTAAATATAAAAGCATCTTTTTTAGGAGTGTCCTTTCAACACGTCTTGGGTTTTACTGCACCCTAGACATTGTCAGTAAAAACTTATTTTCTCCCTGCTTCCCACATGTTAAGGGAAGGGCTCTGCTCTGTTCAAAACCATGAGAACAAAGGCCCAGACCAGTGAAGAGTTACATTTTGTGTGTCTCACCGTGCTGTCTTCCTGTGGTCTTTCCTTTGGGGCCTTGGAGGACTCATGCCATGGGAGCACTTCCACCAGCAGCAGCTGCAGCTGGCTGACACCGAGCATCTCTATGCACTGGAGAGGCAGCTGTGGCTTAGCTGGAGGATGACGGCATGTCCTGTGTGAGCAGCTTGTGTGCTGATAAGACAAACTCTTTCTGTTGAGTCCCTGTGTGAGGCTCAAACTGCGGCCAGATGAGGAGAAAGACCAAAAATCCAGTCAGCTGCAACAGAGGAGGGATGCTCCTGGGCATCCTGCAGGTGAGGCACAGAACCATGTAGATGAGCTGGTGTCTGCCTGGTAGTGCAGCACTCACAGCAGCACTGTACAACTGTACAACTTCAGGCTCTGTTGGTGTTCACACCTCATCCGTAGCATGAATGCCAACCCTCTATGCTCACTTCAGGATCATGTTGGGTCCCTGTCTCTCAGATGAGGTTGATTAGGAGGACACACTTGGGTAATGTCAGGTTTAATGGCTCAGGCCATGAAATAACCTGCTGAGTGGCTGTAATGGGATCCTGCCTGGTCCCTTCATGGGATGTGTGACCTATCTTGGCACTAGCAAACTTGTCTTTCCTAGTGAGCCACAGGGATGAGGCAGGTTTGGAACAAAGGTCTCTGCAGCTGGCTTGTGATACAGCATATCCACCTCTCAAGTGGGGTGGAGGGTGGACCACAGCAAGGTGGCCCTGGGGGAGAGGCAGGGCAGGATATTACAGGGCTTTACCTACAAAGGGCAGGGTGAACAGGATCAGATTGCTTGTGCTGGGAGTACCAGCTGTGAAGAGACCTTCCTTTCATCTACTTGTGCTTTAATGTGCGGAATCATGTGCTTTTACCTCAAGGGGAAGCCTTTGCATTATTCTAGTTGAAAGAACATGTACAATTGTTGGTATTTCACGTCTGTAGAAGATTTTAAAAACATTTCTTGTACAAAAAAGTCGACCTGTACAGCATGTAGCTAGTGTACAATATACCTTTCAGTGCGCAGTTAACAACATTGAGCTGTGCTATTCCAGAAGGCAGTCCGGAAGCTTGGGAGCACAGGGTTATGCAGGTCGCCTCTGTGCTGGTTACAAAAAAGTTATAAAACGGAAGGAGAGCCAGGATTGCTCCCTTGTTCTCCACATAAGTATGGGTCACAGATCCAAGGGCTGGCTCTTGTAAACTCAGTGACTGCATTTTCTCTGAGAGGCAGATCTGGAGACACGGAGGTGCTTGGCTGGAAGAGAGACAGGCAAATCGGTACTGCTGCCGAGGAAGGTTTTCACTTTCCTAGCTTGTGGAGGAACAGAGACTCCGGCAACCTACTGAATCTCCAGTTCAGCTGAATCTCCACATGGGAACATAGAACTGTTTTAGATGCCGTAGCGATGTCCCACCAGGAAGGGTCTCTAGTCCACCCTTTGCTCAGCACAGGGTCAGATAGATCAGGCTGCTCAGGGTCTTGCCCAGTTTTGAGTATCTCCAGAGATGAAGACTCCACATCCTCTCTGGGAAACTTGCTCTTTTCCCTTGTTCCAGTGTCTGGCTGTTGCCTCTTGTCCTGTTGCTGAGCAGCTCTGAGAAAAGTCATGGGTGTTGTGACTGAGCACTAATACTAGCCTGTGTTTGGGGAATCAAATTCCACCTCAGGGGAAATGTGTGTTTTTGCTAATGTGCATGCAGCCTGTCTGCAAAGGGGAGGAAGACAACATGTGTCCTGGCTCCTGATCCGTGGAGAACACTGAACTAAATGGTAATGCTTGCTTTTTAACTCCTTCCGCAAGTGGGATATTGGAACCCCCAGGTTCTTTGCTCAATAGTCATTCACATGACCACCAGTTACTGGTTCTCCCACATGTGACATGTTCATGGGCATGCTGAAGCCATGACCTAGCAGTGTTTCTGAAGAAGGGCAAGGGGCAGGTTGTGACCCCCAGCCCTGAGGCTGGACAGACCAGTATGTGCATGAGGAGCACAGGGCCCTGCTCCCAGGCTGCTTGCTGCTATGTCTGAGCTGCATCAAAGGCTGGGCAAGTTAGGGTGGCAAATGTCTGGAGTGGGAGTGAGACCACAAAAGTGTGGTTTCCTGCACAGTGGTAGCCATGGGCCTGGAGCAGACAGCTGCCACAAGGCTCTTTCCACCTAAGGGAGATGGGGGTACCATGGTGTACTGTGCTCTGCAAAGAAAAAGTGATTTCAAACAAAACCAAGGGATCTGTCACATTATGTACTCATTACCTTTAATCTCATGTATGATTTTCTTTGACCATTACTCAGCTTTTCTGTAGGTCTGAGCTGTTTATTAACATGATGCCAGGCATGGCCTTAAATGACCCTTGATGTCCTTGAGTTTAAAAATCTGTGTGCAGTACTAGCTGGGCATAATCCATACAAAAATCCTTTCTTTTATGCCTCTGGGGCACTTGTCAATGTTTGTCCAGCTCCAGGGTAGTCTGAAGTCTCAGCAACACTTCAGCTGTGATTGCAGTCAAATCTGTGTTTCCAAAACAGAGGAAGAGATTCCCAGAAGAAGGATGTCAAGTGCCTCAGGTATTTCTAGGAATTAGTACTCATACAACATCTGACAGTGATCCAAAGGAAACATGGTTTTGTCCAGGAGATATCAAAAGGTATATCTCCCGAAGGCCTTTAGTGATCTTCGTTAGCAGACCATATGGAACCTTGTTGTCACATCTGCTCTTTTGATCAGTTTCCTTAAGCCCAAGGGAGACCAATCTCTTGCCCTGGGGTCAGGGAAGCATTGCAGTGAGAGGGGATTGCAGTTATCACTCAGCTCTCACAATGAACAACACACCTTTGGACTTCTCTGTTGACCACATGGGAAAAATGTATTGGTTTTAGCCCAGAAGGCACCAAATAATTTGTCTTTCTTCCACTCCAGTGTTCAGATAGCCACCTGAACTGGGATTGTTTTCAGTGAAGGTAAAATATATTTTTATTTTTCTTTCTTTTTATTTTTTGTCCTTTTTCTTTCCCTTATCCTTTTTTCTTTTTCTTTTCCTTTTTTAATTGCAGGGTGAATAGTGCTCACTGCATCAGAGGCAGTTAGTAGAAGCAAACTGATTTAATGTCACTGAGTCATGAGCAAGTCAAACTTTTGCCTACTACCCGCTTCTTCTGAGACATGTCAGGGCATCTATAAGTGCAGACTTACTTATGTGGGTCCAGCAGATTGGTTAATAACAAGGGTAATTTTTTTGCTGAGCTTTATGAAATGCCCCTTGCACGGTTTGGGTATGAAAGTCCTGGAGATGTTGCTGTAGTTTGTGACACTAATTATTACAAAATGAAACTGTAAACACATGGTTTCCCTGCAGAAGCGTTGTGTAACTGTCAGTTAATTACAAGTCCCTGCCCTTGCTGGGGTGGATGTGGTTACCTCTGCTTTGTAAAGGGCAAAACAGAGCACAGAGGTGGTTTGTGGGCTGGTATAAATGCTTCCCACATCCCCAGAAGAGCTTAATGCTACATCTCCTGATAGTGTGGGTAGGTTTGGGTTTTAAAGTAAGAAAAGACTTAATTAAAAGTTTGACATTACTTTTTCCTTTAAAATTGCAGTTGCAAAGGCCATGCCTTCACTTCCCTTAGCTAGCAATGTACTGTACACCTCAATGACTGCATAGCAATCTCACTTTAAGGAGCTCTGGAGTGATGGTGGTTTATGAAGCAGTGTTTCTGCAGGATCTCTCAGGTGTAGTTACAGGCAGAGTAGTTGTGTATTCTCTAAATGCATATGGTTAATGGATTTAACTGCAAAGCTTTTGAAGCCTGTGTATAACACAGCAGCCTCAATATGGGGTTCTGTTGTGCTATCCTTGTATGGCTTCCCATAGAGCAAGGCAAGGATTTATTAACCACTGGGCCTCACAAACCAAGTGGTCTCAGTCTGCTGGAAGAGTGAAAATGTGAGGAAAGTGGGTAGGCAGAGCAGGGCTGCACTATTTCTAGCAACACAGTGCTCTGAGCAAGAGATGGAAAGGTGAGGACTTAATTGCAAGGTGCTAACGCCAAGGCAGGCTGCTTTCTTTCCAAGTCTGAGTGTTTTGTGTGCTGTGGAGAAAGACTGCAAGGCTGAAAATGAGTGTAGCTATTAGCATACTAACTGTTGCTGTTTCATATTCAGGATCTCATTTGACACCTTGGTGTAATAAGGATAGAAATAATAAATTGTGTTCTATAAAAACCTGTGCGATGACTCACTTTGTGCTGACGGTGGCGCATTTCCCAGTCTAATGCCATTCCGCTTTTAGCTGAGTCAGTCCATGGCACTGGTAAAAGCCTTTGCTCAACAGTTGGCAGCCATTTGGTTGGATTTGGCAGATCTTCATGCATGCTTTCGATCTGAGGGATCCCAAAGAATGTTTGTCTTAGAGGTGGGAGCCTCAGCCTGTTGTGGCAGTAGGTTTATTTGTTTTTTGAACTGGAGTAGTACAGAAGCTCTTGGAATCTTATGGAAGACGTGCAGTGGAAGCCACTAGTGGTGGGTCTCTGGCCTTGGGGTGAGAAGATTGGGTTTTATTCTTTGTCATGCTGTTGACCTGCTCTGAATTTATCTTTCTTTCTTTTAGGTATGTGCTCTGTTTACAGCACCCGGCAGAGTGGGTCCTGCTGTGCCCACTGAAGACCTTCTAGTTGCACAGCTCTTGATCATGCAGTGCTCTAGGAAACATCCACATCCTAATGTTGGTGCATGGGGCATGCACGTGTGCCAGACTACATTGCCTGAAGCGCAGGCAGAATATCCCAAGCACCAGACGCTGCTGTGCATGTGTGTCCATCCCTGTGTGTCCATCCCTTTGTGTCCGAGCGGCGATGCCTCCTCTACCAGTCTGAGAATAACTTTCTCATCCATGGTTTACTCCTGTGGTGTGGCATGGCGCCTGGATGCTTCAGCTAAGAGATACACTTATAGCCTCAGCCACTGTCTCTGCCTGTTTTTTGCAGTATTTTTAGCTTTCCATTGCAAGAACAAACCAAATAAGGCCCTAATCTGAATGATCTGTCACCTCCTGAGAAATCTTAGACTGCAGGTCCATGCTGGGGAACACCACTGCATTCCTGCAGTGCTTTGGATGCCTCTGCAGCAGGTTTGCTTACAAATCCTGTAATCCATTAACACTGGCTGCTTTAATATTGTACCAAAGTTACCTTCATTTTGTTAGTTACAAGACTCATGCAGTGACTTTTAGAGTGTGCTGCTATTACAGGTGTATCCTTAAACTGTCGCTTTAAGGCATCAGGGAACAAAGTCCTTTTTAAAGTCGGATTCAGTATATCATCTGGAGAGACCTGAGAAGTTCACAGCACTTTGATTTGTTACTTAACTGCATTGTTTTCTTTAGCTTATTTTGGAGCATGCAGATTTCTATAGGGATTTCAGACATGGCTATTTTATAGACTCTATTTTAAACACTTTGATTTCCCTGAAACGTCATAGGAATCTACATTGTGCTACCAACATAAGCTGGTATCCACAATCGTCTTATTGGAGATTTCTATTGCTTTTCATCCATCTTTATTTAAAAAAGGAAAAGTCTGGTCTTCTAAGACAGTTGTATGGTGGCTTCTTCCTGTTAGTTTTGTATATTGGGTACAGGCATCTCTAAGAGAGATGTTGCTTTCTTGGAGTCTCATTGTACTTAATTTTTGTCTTATCATAAGTGCCTTTTAACCCTTAAAGCCCTGAGTGTGCTAAAAAATCTCGAAAGGATGAGTGGAAGACCCTCTGCCCTCCCCCTGCTGAACAAAACACAGACATTTATTGCTTAATAGAGACCAGAGAGTTTTTTGGGATTAGAAACTCATTTTTCCTAGCTCACTGCCTAGAGGCTAATTTGGCTTTAGGTCAAAACAACCTAAGAAAACCCCACCAACTTCACCACATATTTTCTGCCTCTCAACCCAGTGTCAGGAGTATTTTTTATGTTTTACAATGTTAAATGTAAACCAACCATAACTGGTTGTACAACATTATAACAGATTGAACCGGCTGGAGCGAGCAGTGAGAAGAAGCTATCTCAATATGTCCTTGTAGAATGTTGCTGCTGAATGCCTGTGAAAAGGAGATCACACAGAACAGGGAAACGTTTGTCAGGTTGGTGACAGAAGTCGCTGTTTTCTGTATATGGTGATTTTTATAAGCACCTCTCAAACAGTGAACATCTAAAGACCATTTGGAGTCAGGAGCAGACCCCAGGGGTGCTGCCATCAGTGCTTTCACCTCCAGCACTACACAGTTCAAAACATAGATGTACATGGAAACTGGCTTCTGCTTCAGCTAGTGTCAGGCACCGAGGGAGGGTGAAAACCTGACTGTAATGGTGGTGCATGTCTGGGAAACCCTGTATTTACCACCAGAACATGTCATCAGTGGTACCCAGGGTGGGCTATGGCCAGCACTGTCCCTGACACAGAGCCTGGATCAGACCCAGGAGCTCAAAAGAAGGGATGGAGAGGGATGTCCTGCTCAGCAGCACCTCCTTTTGCATGACTCTGCCTTCCCCAGCAGGCCCTGGTCTCCTGGGAGCTAACACCACTGCTGACTGACTTTGTTTGGGTGGTTTGGCTGTGGCCACCCCTTTTTGAAGGCTATCCTGCTCTGTAACCCCTCAAGGATGTTGTAGCTGCAGCCTGGGAGGTGGCAGTAGATGAATGATCAGGCTTTCCACTTGAAAGGTTGCTCACCAGTCCTGGCAAGCAACTGGAGGGCTGTGCCAGAGCTCCCCAGGGGTGCTGGCTACAGGATAACCTGCTCACGGGACATTTGCCTGAGGCTTCAGAAGTAGCTCAGAGGTTTGCAGCCCCAACATGAGTTTCCACACCACACTGTGTGCAAGCAGAGCATCACTGTATGCCTCATGCAGTGAAGAAGTGCATCTCTCCTTCTGCCTCACCAGGAGGACCCGGGGCTGCTTTTAGCCCCTGCCCTAAATTTAGCTGGCTTAATTAATAGCCAGAGGGGTGATGTGCTCATATCTCATGACAGCTAGGCCAGTTTTCCAGGGGTTGTGAGCAGGCCCTAGCTGAGTCCTGTGGTCCTTGTTCAAACAAAGCCATCTCCATGAAATCAGAGGCAGGAGGCCAGTGTTCGGCCAAGTGCTTACACCATAGTTGCCTGTTTTTTGCAGGGACACGATGTCCCTCACAACTCTGCAAGCAGATAAGGGAACCTGCAGGAGGCTGAATGAAGAGTAAGGGACTGAGATACCTGCTAGGAGATACTGGTTCTCCAGACTCCTGCTGGGCTGGGTATAACACCCTCATGTAGCAGCAATGCTGGCAGCTAAATCCATAGTGGATTTACGGCACTCCTGCCACTTCACAGAGGGAGAAGGGGACAGAGAGTACAAAGCATGCCAGGAGTACCTGATGGGGGAGGATTCTTTGTTATCCTACCCTTGGATGTTGTGCTGTACCAACTTTGGGGTGTTTTTCCTTGTTGGTTTGTGGCTCTGCTGTTGTGGGAGGCTTTTCAAAGAGCCCTGAAAACGCTTTGCAGCATTTTCTAGAGGCCACCACATTCACCTCATTGCCTCTGGAATACAGCGATGCCTTGTTCCCAGCTCCCACCTCCACTCCTAAGATGTAGCTTGCAGGAGGATTGTGGGCCACCTGCTGAAATCTGGGCTCACCCCATGCAATTAGGATCAAAAGCTCCAGCTGACTGTGGAGGCTGAGTAAGAGCAATGGCTGGGCTGTGCTATGGGAAAGGCAGGCAGCCAAATGCTTGTTTTGGTGGGACAGCAGTGTGGTGGTTACTCCTTACATCGTCAGGTAATTGTGTAACTGCCCAGCTGTTAAATATGTCAGGGTTTGCTGTATCTCTGTTCTGCCTCATTGGAGCAGATGATAGCTGTTCACATACCTCTGCAGTAAATGGGAGCAGGGCCAGCTTAGCACCACTGAGAAAGGTAATAAGCTTCTCCTGAACCGTGGTTGCTCCTCCTGTGCTTGCCAGGCAAGCTCAATACAGCTTTCCTCCCAGTTCAACAAAACCTTGCATGATTTGTGGCTGCGATTAGTTGCACTGACTTGAAAAATGAAGCAGTTGTGGGTCCTGCGTGGTTATGGACTATGTTCTTCACAATCCCTGGAGGTAACACACTGGAGAAGGAGCTGGCTTGATGCATTTTGGGGTGATGCAATTGAAGATGTCTTTTTTAATGCTAAGCCAATTGACAAGTAGAGGCTGAGAAGAGGCTCAGCAGCAGACTCCTGCCTGCTGATGTGAGCCACCCCAAAGACCCCGGCGTATGCTGCAGTGCAGATGTGCATCGTCAGAGCTGCACCACAGGCACAACCCAAGCTCTGCTTCCAGGAGCAGAGCATACACATCTGAATCAACAAATAGCTGGACAAGGAAAGCTGATTTCCCTCTAGCAACACAAGAGAAGACACACTGACAGACATCATGTTTTCATTACAGCTTCCATATGCAAGCAGCGTGAGCACGTTAGGAAAAGGCACATTTTCCTCCTGGCAGCAGTGGGAGCAGGAAATGCTTTGCCAGAAGCTAATGTGTATTTCCCTAATCACTAGCACTACTGTGGGAGGCAAAAAGGGCCTGCTCTGTGCTCTCATCTGGTGAAGACTATTCCTCTTGTCGTTTAAATGCCTGTGTGAATATGCGTTTGTTTAGTGATTAACCAATTCCTTGTGATGGGAGAGACATGAGAAACTGGTGATGGAATGAATTCCTTCTGCTTTCTTCCCACAGCACATCTTTCTCTGGGCTTTGAGGTTGTTGCTATAGATAGACTCATAGAATCATAGAATAGTTAGGGTTGGAAAGGACCTCAAGATCATCTAGTTCCAACCCCCCTGCCAGGGGCAGGGACACCTCCCACTAAACCATGTCACCCAAGGCTATAGATGGCGTACAGGGTATTGAGAGGTGTGTTGTAGAAGCAGTATGATGGGGCACATGGGGCATGACCAGCGCCTTTTTATCCACATGTGCCAAGTAGACTGCTTTGAATATACAAGCTATAACCAGGATGAGGGGGTATGGCTATTGCTTGTGCTGAAGTACAGCATCATGGCAGGGGTGGGATGGAGGGACCCTCACTCTCAGCAATCCCATGCCCTGCGGCCAAGCTCCAGGAGCTGTTTGTGTCCCCATACTCAATCTCACTGATTCAGCCCCACAGGGAACTGGCTGAGCTCTGACTCCCAGGATATTTTATCTATATAAGCATTTTTTTTGCTTCCCTTAACTGTCTTCATGAATGTGATAACAGGGATTTGTTTGAGAGTGAAGCTACTGATCCCCTGCCCTGCTCCCACATGTCACCTGTAGAACAGCACCAGTGTCTCAAAACCTGCTGTCAGATGCCATCCTATGTGCGCTGGTGAGCACCTGTCTGCAGTATTGCAGTGTTGCATGTTTTGGGTGAGGAAAACAAGGGTTAGGACTGCAGGGATGGACTCAAAACATGGTCACAAGAGCAAAACCTTAGCAGTAGTCCTCTGTGAAGACACAAGAACAGGCTGGCCTTGCAAGAGGAAGAAAAGGCAGAGATGTCAGCAAAGACTTCTGCTTGGTGTTTTACTGTGATCCAAGATATTTCCTTCTCCCACAATTTCCTGTGAAGGGACCACCTGAGAAACCCCAACCCACTATGTTTTAATATGTATGAACATCCCGATGTTCCAGAGGGGAGAGAAGGGCTGCAGCAGAGGACTGCCTGTTGGCAGCTGGTGCAGCTGAAGTCAGCTCAGCGTGGCTAGCAAGGCCTTTGGCCCATCAGCTGGGGAAAGGGGAGGAGGTGAATGGAAATCCGAGTGTATGAGAATATTAGTGTAGGCAATGAATAGTCATATAATGCCTTGCTGTATCCACCTGTGATTGATGTAGATTGCTTATGTAGTGGAAGCTTTCCCAACTCCTTCTAGGAAGGAATCACCTGTTAACTAAATAAAATAATCCCTCTTTTTCCCCAAGGACTGGTGTAGGAAAGGGTTCATGGGTTTTAGAAGGAAGGGAGCATGGGAAGTGCTGTATCCTTTAGAGGAATTATTTATGTCTCAGCTTCACTGAAACGCTAGAGGTCACTGAACCCGCAAACGGAACATGTGGCAATAGTGGTTGAGCAGGTAAGGGGGTCTCTGCTGGCTAAACACTGTTTCCCGGCTTATATGTCTATTTATATATATGTATTCTGATGAGAGTACATGAGACCCGCTTGTTCTACTGCAACAAAATATCGGTGATTGGTTTATTGATGTTTTCACTGTTAAACCCTTATCTTGAAGATTCCCCCTATCCCCTTTCTTCAGCTGGATATGCCAACAGGCACAGCTGGGGGGAACTAAGCTCCTGGCGTGCCAGTGAGCATGCCATGAAATGAAAGAGCATCTTGATGGATGCCAGACAAAAGGACTAATAAAATAATCTATCCTAATCCTTTTACCCTCAGCAAAACTTGCCAGTAACTGCTGAACAAATCGTAATGCGACTGAATAAAACTGTCACATGAAGCTTTGGAATCATGACCGGATATTGAGGAATCTGTGGTGTCTGCAGTAAAGCTGGTTCACTGCACTAAAGAGGACAGCTTTTTCCAAGATGGGTTTCTTGGAAAAACCAGCATCCGTTCTGCCCTGGTGCTATTTTCTGAACTGCTCCATGTTGCCAACACCCTTTCAACCCTTTTTTGCTGGCACTGGGCACAGTGAGTGGGTTTGGGTTGAGAGAATGACAAGGCATTTAGATATCACAGTTGCATAGACATGGACATTGGTGCCATCTGAAAGGCTCCAGGGGCTGAGACGTGGCTGGCAGGGGTGAAGGATCTTTAGGGAACAGTGAGGGCAGGCGGGATGCTTTAGGATGTCTCAGGGACCCTCAGTGCCTACACATCCCATCCACAGGTGCCCACGTGCCTTTAGTTGGCTGAATCTTGAACAGCGCCCGGTGGGGCTGCCCCACAGATGCTCTCCCACATGATACAGGTGGGAAGCAGCACTGCTCCCAGCTGCAATCCCTCTGCCTGCAGAGCAGAGGACCTGGTTTCCCCTCTGACCATGCGTTAGCCTGGGAGGCTGCTGATGGAGCTGTATCATTACCCAGGAGTGCCTCTCTGCAGCAGCAGTCCAGCATTACATAAGCATGGTCTTGAGTTTTCCTCCCTGGTGCACGATTTTGCATATAGGCTCATTAATACCAAGGACAGAGTGAGATGGGCCACTTGACGCTTATTATTCACCACCCACCACATCTACCATGTGGAAACTTTGCAGACAACCTTAGGACACTGAGCTGGTAATGATATGCCCCTACAAGGACTTTCTGCAGTCTATAAGTTAACCAGTTTTAATCCTCTCAATGTCACGAAGCAGTAAATCAAATGAGCCCTTATAAAGCAAGGGATTTTGATCAGCGTGACTGTACTGCCAATCTTTTTTTGTCTCTTATATCCCCATACAGGCCTCTATGTAATTTAATATCAGACCTGCATCAATTTATCCATATCTGGTTATCCCTGTGAATGCAAGTGCAACGTAAATCCACTTTTCTGTTTCTTCATGGTCCCCTGAGTGCTGCAGGCACTCATCACTATCTTTCTAATTTCCATTTTACCTCTTTCTATTCCTGATTACAATTCCTAGGGTCAATTTCTACCTTCGTACATAGCTGTATGCATCTCTCATCTTTCACTTACCTGAATGTTATTTGGGATCTTTCCTACTGCTGTTTGTGCACAGAGACTCATCCGATAAACATTCCCTTGCACCTTGTCCTATCACCATGGGGTCACTGCTAGACCCCACACTGAAATTTGCCTTGGCAGAGCAATAGGACTTGCCATGGAAGGAGCCTGCTTTTCCCAGTCCCATTTTGGACATAACTGCAATCGAACCCTGACAAATACTGAATCTTCTCATGCTCTTCAGGGAAGTGTCCAGCAGGTGCCACCAGAAAGACGTGGAATGGTAAATGTCCCTTTTTCTCTGCCCTGCTGGAAAGGTACAGATGTCATGGGGACCTGGAGCAGAAGAGGCCCAAAATGCTGTACTATCCCAAAGACAAGAGGCAGGATCCTTTCACGACAATCTTGACTAGGTGATGTTTTGGGGTAGGGGTGCCAGCTTACAGCAGAAAGCCTTCACTTTGTTGAAGAAAATCTGCATCTTCCAGGGAATAAAAGTATCCGCTGGGGAAGAAAATGTCACTGGGAGCAGAGCAAGGATGGGGGTACTTAAGGTGCCTAAGCCCTGAACTTCCCTGCGGATGAGTAAGTTTTGGCTGATAACCAAGCTGATGACCCAGTTAAGAAAAATCATTTGCCATCCTGCCTTTGTCTCCTCAGTTATTGACTTTCATGGTTTGAGGTTGGTTTTCTTTGAAATCATTCAGAAGTACAGGAGGGCTGTACATCCTAGCTGCTTTGCTACCATGGAAAGCTTGTTTTCTGGAGCAAGAGGGGAAATATGGCTCAGACTTCTTCGTGTGCAGGGTAGCAATGACTGCGATGCATCAGAAACAATGCTGTGCAAGAGCCCTGCTCCACATAAACAACATGAACCTGCCCAGAAATGAGGGAGCTGGGTATGCCTTCCTTCAGATGAGTAAGTGTTGAGGAATGGAACCCTGAAGGAGTTCACAGTTCCTCCATGGCAACTGACAGGCTGCTAGAGCAGGAGTGACCTGTAATTTTCCATGTCTGGCAAGAGATCAGCCACAACCTCCATGATCAGAGTGCAGGAGCTGAAACCAAAGCCTGCTTCAGCAAGTCCATGGTGGGCCAAAAGTCTTCTGCTGGTGTCATTGCCACCTTCTGCTGCAGCAAATAAGAAAGTGATGCTACCAGAAAGGGTGACAATACTTAAGCACACATATGAATGCAGTGCTGGGCCTCACTACTCCAGCTCCATAACATGCTCATACATCCTAAGGAAGGCACCAGAATCAGTAATGCTCTCGTGTATTACTGACCACTGATGGCCAGCAAGCACAGCTGATTGGTATGCTTCATCTTTGCAGCTCTTGGAAGTCTTTTATGTTTGGTTCCATTATCTGGCACTTGTGGGACGATGTTTGCAGCACTCTGCCCAGCTTCACAAGCAGCAAGGGAGCAACATGTGCAGTTGCACCCTTATAGCCCCATATGTGCATACCTGCAGACATTGTCCTGAGAGTTGGAAATGTGGGGTAAAGGCCTTGAATAGGCAAGAAACATGGTTTAAAAGAACTGAAGACAGTGGGGATGTGAGTGCTTTGTTTCTCAACAGCCATTCATTGCCTCAAAAAAAAGGCCAGTGATCAGGGAAGCAGGCTACTAATGAGGGTGCTCTCAGACCTACACATTAATGGGCTGCATAAGCACATGTGATATCCAGCTACAATCAAGCTAAGGCTTGTTTTATTCTGCTCTAGATTTCCCAGTGAAACAGTCTGTTAAAGTGCCATGGCTCAAGAAGTAGAGCCCTGCAGCTCAGTTTCTGCAGTCTCCCTGCAGCGAGTGGAGTGCAACCATCTCTAAACAGGAAGGCAAGCTATTTGGGCAATATTTTCATTCAAACCACTGAGCTTTTGATCCAAGACCTTACAGTTCAAATTGGTTGTGGAGAGATGTGAAGCATCCTCCTCATGAGCACAGCTGGGTGAGTGCACGAGGGCCACCTCCAAATCTGTTGGTGGCCATTGAGACCACCGCTTGTCATCTTCACAGTAGTGGCTGATGGCCTCCTCCTGCTCACCTACCCTGTCTCAGCTTATATTTAGAGTATTTAGATTTCTTTTTGTCTGTCATTCACAGGCTCCGAGCAGGGACCCTTCAGCATGATGCTCTAGACAAATGTCAACCCTGACAGATTGAGCAGTCAGTGAGGATTTCGGGATTTGGCATGGCCGTTAAAACAAATCACCCTCCTCAAATCAGGGGAAACCCATCAGTAAACGCTGTGTTCTCAGCTAATGATGAGTCAGCCCATGTCTGCTATGCAGTTATCTTCTCCAGCTTTTATCAGTTAGACCAGCAGTGGGAGGCAGTCAGCAACCTGGCAGTCAGCAAAACTGTCTGTCCTGTAGGGAATCTGCATTAAAGTGGAAGGAAACCAATCATCTGAGCAAGAAAGACCCAGCCCTGAGCCATTACCTAATGCTATCATGTAGGTCAACTGAAAGCTAAGGCAGTACCCATCATGATAAAGCAGATGTGTGATGGGAATGTGAGATCTGGGGGCTACAAGCTGTGCCTGTGGAAAGGGGCTTTGCCATGTTGGATCCTGCTGGGTCTCACAACAGCACTGGCTGCTGCTGAGCTTCGTATGAGGCTGATGAGATGTGCCAGGCCTGAGTGAAGGTGGGTGCTGGGGCCATTCAGGGTGAGCAGCATGTGTGGGGACCTGTGTGAACAGCCCAGTTGCACAACACCCCATACTGCCTCACCCCACCGCCCCAGGCTGCTTTTACTTCCACCTTTCTGAGTGTCTAAATTCCTGCAAACAAGAAGGCGTGAAGCGAATTCAAATTTTGGGGTGTTGTATGTTTTAAACACACAGTACTGCGCTCTGTGCCAGAAGTCAGAAGAGCAGAGCATCCTTTCACACACCCAGAGAGAGGGCACCACACAGCTGACATCCCCTGGTGTGGTGCTGAGCACTGGCACATCGAAGCAGGGCCCAGCGCTGGCCACAGAGCTGGCTTGAAAATGCTGGTCCCAAAATGCAGCTGCATAATGGAGGAGGATGTATGTGAACGGAGAGGACTCCTCAAGCTTGCTTTCCTCCACATCACTAGTGGCTGCACAGCTAAGTCATGTGCACAGCGTGTAAACCTTGGGGATGTGCCTTGAGGAACAAATGTACTGGGGTTAAACTGCTGTAACAGGAAAATTAAGTGAGGACACTCATTCCTAAATACCATTTTGCTGCAGCTACAGTAGCACAGGATGCAGTGTGCTTCCTTGCAGGCTCGCTCTGTGCTCTCTGGTGTTTCCTCTCTCTGCAGAGCCACTGTCCTCAGGGCAGGGCTTTGATCCCCTGCCACAAGCTTCTGAGAAGAGTGGCTGAGCTGCACTGATAGCACAGGACCCTCAGGTAACACCCTCCTTACGAGACACCGCGCACGCACCCAGGGCCGTGCCCCAAACCGGATTCCGCGCCAACCCGTGGAGGGGGCGTGGCCTCCGAGCAAAGGAGCCAATGAGAGGAGGCGTGGCCAATGGAGGAGGAGGCGTGGCCACAACACATGTCTATCAATGGGAAGGGGCGGGGCCAAATAGCAATGGAATCAATGGGAGGGG
>JASSUY010052526.1:0-12942 GCA_032466535.1 Forpus xanthops | reverse complement strand
CTGAGCCGCGGGCCGGGCCTGCGGCGCGGGGCGGTGCTGCCCCCTGCCGGGAAGGCGCCGCCGCGGTGGCCCCCACCTGCCAGGTCCAGGCCGGGGCAGCGGGGCCCTGCGGAGAGGCGGCTGTGATTGCAGCGTGGGGTGGAAAGAGGTCGTTTCGGTAACTGCGCTCCGGTGCTGCGGCACGGAACGGTCGCGCCGTGTCAGGACACTGCCGTGAACCTCGGCTGCAGTTTCCCTCAGCTGAGGCTCCTCCTGACAACCTCGGTGCTGTCCGACGACATCACCACAAGAGGGACGTGGATCTACCGGAGAAAGGCCAGAAGTGGCCGCAAAGATGATCCAAGGATTGGAGCAGCTCTGCCCCGACGACAGGCTGAGAGAGCTGCGCTTGTTCAGCCTGGAGAAGGCTCCTTAAGGGGAGACCTTAGAACAGCTTCCAGTGCCTAAAGGGGCCAACAAGAAATGAGAGGGGCTTTTGACAAGGGCCAGTAGGGACAGGACAAGAGGGAATGTCTTTAAACTGACAGAGGGGAGATTAGATGAGCTCTTAGGCTGAATTTCCTCCCTGTGAGGGTGGTGAGGCCCTGGCACGGGTTGCCCAGAGAAGCTGTAGTTGCCCCATCCCTGACAGTGTTCAAGGCCATGTTGGATGGGGCTTGAAGCAGCCTGGTCTAGTGGAAGGCATCCCTGATCACGTCAGGTTGAGCTTTAAGGTCCCTTCCAACCCAAACAGTTCTATGATTCTCTGAACCTGATGTCCCGTTTCACAGGGAGACAACATTTCTGCCGTAGCCTGTTCTGTCTGCCCCAAGGATGTGCACAAAGCCAAGAGCCATGGAGGAATCCCCTTTTCACAATACAGAGCCACAAGGACACAGGGGATGCTCCATGGAGCAAAGGCTGCCTGACCCTGCCCACTGCTCCCACTCCCCCAGGATGCCTTTCCTGCAGCCGTGGTGATCCTGTCCTTATAAATGGCAGGATGCAGCTTAGCATGCATTCCCTCATCCTAATCAAATACACATTTTTTTTTCCTGTGATCTTACCATGGGCTTAGGTTTTCAAGGGAAACAAGTTCCCTGGCCAATTCCATTACAGGCACGGAGGTATGTGTGATAAGAGCATGTATTCAGTATGTCTGTTGCCTTACAGTCTTATTTTTCAGTTAAGCACCCTGGCTTTTGGAAGAAATTTAATGCACCCCTAGCCCCAAATACATAAAAAGGGGGAAGTATAGATCCATTAGAGAGGGTAAGAATGCAGAAAGTGGTTTGACTGTCTTTTGGTTTTCTTTCATAGCAACATCTTTAGTGCCTTTCCAGAATGCAAAGCTCTTCCTCGGAGGGAAGATGTGTTGCTATCCAAGTTGTGCTGTTTCACACACTTCTCCCAACAGATGGCCAAGATCCTCACCTGTTTAGAAAGAGATGTTTGAAATAGCTTTGTATTTCAAAAGCAGATCTTAGCTATCAAAGGGGTTAGTGATTCCTTCTCACAGATAGGGTTTTTCCAAACATTCATCCCTATTTTGAGCAACCTGGTCTAGTGGAAGGTGTCCCTGCCCATGGCAGGGGTGTGGAATTAGATGAGCTTTAAGGTCTCTTCCAACTCAAACCATTCTATGATTCAATGATATGTCATACAACAGCAGAGATAAAAACATTGTGTTTGAATTTAGAGGTTAGCCAGAATTGAATCTAGCATTCCAACATCATTGAGGCCCAGAAGTAGAACCAAATGCTACAGGTAATTCATCTTTCTATAAAAGACTATACTGAAACCTGAATCCCAGGGTTGAAGATAGCCTGACCAGTTCTTTGTTTTCTTGAAGAGTATCATGACTGTGAAAAGAGCACACACAGCTGTGACAAGCTTCTGTGATTTTCACTCCATTAATTCCTTCAAGTTTCTCTTCAAGAACATACTTTCATTTTATACACAACTAGTGATCAGCTGTATTGTTGCCCAGGAACTTTCAGCTATTCCTTGCCAGATCTGTGAGTGGTTTGAAGCCAAATGGGGATGTGATTCAATACCAAGGAGGAGTTAAGAGGATCAGTAACACTAGGCATGGCTGATCTTTAGTAAAAGGAAAAGCATGAGGGCTAAAGCTAGAATTAAGACAGCTTTTGCAGATTGGTGCGGACTGCCAAGTTCTCTGCTGGACAAATCTGAGAGGAAAAAAAAACCCACATATAGGACTTCTTCTCTCAGTTGTAGCAGTGAAGAGTAATGTTATGGAGAGCAGTGCACTCATGGAGTCATGACTGAGAAAAGAACCAGCTCACAGACCTTTATGATTTCTGGTTTTGAAGATAATTTCTCTTACTATTAGAGTACAGAAGCTCTGATTTAATGTTATCATAGAAGATCTCTGACTGGGCAAGCCAGACTCCAGTAAACAATTCTATTCCTTTCTCAAACTATTAATTGATACTGTTGGGAGCAAACACATGTTGAATTTCTGCAAATCTGCTCTTGCCAAAACTGTCACCTCATTTCCTTTAACCCCTTTTGTCAGCAGCAGAGTACCACACGATCACTGGCACATGTTCCTCCCAGCAGAGGAATGAGGTTTTGGTGCTGTTATTTAATTATGAGGTTTTGGTGCTGTTGTTGCCACACAGTTTGACAGCCAAGCATAATCTCCTGGCAGATAAAGAGAAGAAATGTACTTTAGTTGTAGCCCTTACACTTTTCAATTCAAGCAATATCATCCCAGGTCCTATTGCCAGTGAAAATAAGAAAAGTGCAAAACCACAATGCATTAAATCCTTCTGCCCAGGAAAGCACAAAAATAAATTCCATGGAGTGACATCCAGTACTAATTGTCCTTTTAGCAGCATTTTCAGATTCAAAAGTAGGTGGAAACTACTGAATGCTGAGAAACTCTTCACAAGATTTCACAGCATCAGAGAATTGCAGCTGAAATCGGAGTTGTTGGCTTACAATTGCCATAGCAATGCAGTAGACTACAACACATCTTCAGGGGCTGAATTTACCTTCTTGGTGAGAGTACTAAATTCTTTCATCAGAGTCCCAGCCTTGACATACAACTATTGCTGTGACGTGCTTTGGGCACTGTAATAATTTGGAAGTCTTTTGAACACCACAGTGTCAGATATGGCTTATACAGGAATCATTGCTTATGGAAGATGTTCCCTGTCCCTCCTCCCCAGCTTTTACTAGGGCTCGTCTCTAATCTTTAGCCACAACTGAATAAGGAATGATTTAATGAAAAGGAGAATTGATTAAGGACGACGAGGACACCAGAGTCTCTCTACTGCACAACATGCTCAGCGGGAGAATCTTATACTTCTATGTAAAACAGTCCAGTAAAGAAAAGCCTCTGCTAAGGGTGAAGAGAGACATTGTTTCTCAACTCGAAGAGTACAGAAGAGTTGTTTTGCCACAAAAGTATAAGAATCAGAAGTTCTTCTGAGGTTTTCAGAGGATTTTGTTTGAAATAATCTACATGGAAAAATGCTTCGGGATTTCACCTGTTCAAGATACAAGTGAGAGAGAACTCCCCTGTACATTTCATTGCAATGGATCATGTACAACAATACAGCACTGGATGTATCAGGGTTAAAAAAAAAAAGTGAAAAAAAAAGTTATTTATGTAGTAATTGAATTTTGTGCTAACTCTGCATTTCAGTGTGCTTGAAGAGTCCCAGGTGAGAGTCGTGTGCAAACAGACAAGAGCAGTTGAGAGTCCCTCGAGTGTGACAGAGATAAAGCAACAAGGAATCTGCATAATGTCAGACATAAATATGTAGGTTAAAAAAAAAAACAAGCCATGGTTTATTTAAATGTGTAAAGTACTTGGGAGGGAAAAGATTACATTGTACTATGGCAATACAGAGAGCACGCCCGTAACAAGCTCATCTATCATAACGAATTCAGGCTACTCTTTTCCAGCCTCTCAATCCGCTCACTTGGATCCTTGGGAGAGGCTTGCTGTTGCTTTCTCTAGGGGACTCCACACTACAGATGAGTTTCAGACAGAATTTGCTGTCCTGTTTCTGTGTGTCAGGCTAAGGAGCTGAGCATCATCCTCCCACCAGGGGAGACCGGCAAAATATGGCAAAACTTCTCATGCACTAAGAGCCTCTGTCATGGATTGAGTAAAAGTAACCTGATAGAACATCTGATCCTAGGACAAATTACCAGGCTGTCTGCCTTAACCTTATCCCACTTGTGACTCATGACTGGGATAACAAGCCTAATGCAGCAGACTGAGAGAGATATTACGATAGTTGTAAATGCCATTTCCAGACATGGCTTTTTATTTCAGATTCTTCTCAATCCAGTCTTTGAAAGGAAGAGCTTTGGTATAGCCACTGTAGAGTTCTAGGCTGCAAGATTTATCATAACCCCAGCTCACTAATCCCATCAGGTGCCACCTCAGCTCAGGAGATGCTTTTCCTGGCAAAGTTATGGCTGCAATCCCACCAGTCTCTGCAGGGCAGATATTAGAAAAGGCTGTGTGGTCTCGTTTGGCACAGAACATGCTGTCAGTGATGCTGACTTGTATCCCATTATCCTCATACTGTTGCTCACACAACAGTGAGTCCACCATACGAACAGCTCCCATGCGGATTGTGTCGTTCTTGTATCCAGGATCTTTGATATCAGCCAATACTTTCCAGCCAGTAACTGTTATTTTTAAATCCTCTGTGGATGAAGTCAAATCATGAGAAGATGACAAGCAAATGGGTTGAACACGACTGCTGATTCTGGCTTTGTCCAAGAGTTTTATGATAGCTATGTCAGAGTCAAGTAATATAGGGTCATAATTGGGATGCACTATAATCGCAGAAATCTGGGGAGTAGGAAAAATTGTAGAGTTAACAGCAGTGGCAAGGCAACAGCACTCTTTCCATACTACTATAATACATGTTAGTTCATTTTGAATACTTCTCCTCAACCCTCCAATCCCAATCTGTTTTTTCACCACAGTGTTCACTCAAATGAGAAGTATAAAAAGAGATAAAGCATCTTCTATTTTTTTTTCATCTTGAGTTTCAGTAGAGTTTTATGGCCTGAAACTCTTCATAAAGACAAGCAGTCAAGTTACTTTCAGCAAAATGAGGAGTTAATGTTCAGTTCAAGTTCTTCCAGTTTACTAAAAAGATTTAACCTGCCATGTTATCTTTAGCCTGGAGAATTTGAAGCAGGGGTAGGGTGTGTGTGTGGGGGGGGGGGGGGGGGGTGTTTTATTAAAATGTTTTTTTCTAATTGAAATTAAGTCATCTTCCCACTAGGGAAGAATACTAACAATACATTTTATGCACGGGGGATAAAGCTTTACTGCTGTTATGTTGGGGCTAAAGCTTTACTGCTAGTTACCTCGATAAAAACACTACAAGGAAATATTGTCAATAATATGCATTTCCTAAAAGGAAAAGTCTAAAAAGCTGGAATTAGAGAAAGAAACAAAAAACGAGGGAGAGGGGGAAAGAATCAAATTAACTCTGATTTCTTCGATAAAATCCATTAACTCACTCATACCCCGCCGCTCCACAAAAAAGGCACACACAGCCAAAGTTGCTGTATTTCTCCTCATTTTGACTTCAACCTTTCTAGTTCTACTTGAAAAACACAGGTGGTGAGCCTGAGGTGCTATTTTTGGAGCTAGAGTCAGACACAAACTTCTTCTGAGTTTAGAGCTGTACAGCCTTGGGGCTGAGATGTGAAATGTGCTCATGGCATCAAACCAGGATCTAGAGCACATGTGTTTCCCTCATAAATTATTCTGATCACTTTTGACAGTAGCTGGCATCTTTTTCTACTTTTTTTTTTCTGGCAATATCACTCAAGACATTATGACCCATGGAACCTGAGCTATTTTCTTAGTGATCTGTGTTGGGGGAGAACATAGGAGTTGAACAGTGTCAGGGGAGTTTAATGAACTGTAGCATATGCCCTCCTTGTACCTTGTTCTGTCAGCTGAGTCTCTAGATATACATTTAAAAGAGCCATGTGTAAACCAATACATTGCTCTAATGACAACCTTCTCCTCCCTCTATAAGACAGATGGGATCAGCATCTGCTTGTACTTATTATTTTCCACTCTGAGCAGACTTACCCGCAGGTTCTGGATAGTCTTTTCATCCCTGTCATCATCTCTATAGAATTTCCCTAGAACCACCTTAAGCTCTGCTGCCTTGAGCACGATGGTCTTGCCCAGGTCAGTGACACAGTGAGCTGCCACCACCACAGTGCGCTCGTTCACCAGGGCCCCACTGCAGATGAGGATCCAGGCCCCTTTCCGGAGACTGTTCTCCTTCATGCCGTTGGCTGTCCGATAGATTGCTGCTTGCCAGGGCCACCTCATAGAGGTCACTGTCTTCTGAAGGGTGATGTTTTCTGCTTTTCCACAGACTGAGGAAACATGAACCAAGAATGAGGTAACACCTTTTCTCCACCACAAAATCTGAATGTCACTCTTGATTTCAGCTTAGGATGTGCCAAAAGAAACCAAATTGCAACGGTTAGCATGAGGGATAGCTTTCTAATTAACCTTTGTCTCCAACCTGTGAAATTATAATATAAGAGTATTTTGTATAGTTTAAAAAAACAAACTTACAATTTTCCCATTATTATTTGAATTCCTGGCTGAAGTAGGAATGTGGACATAGCACCTCACCAGGTGAATTTTCTTGATAAGCTTATCAAACTGCGCTATAATGAGACGACTGCATAAAGAAATGGAAAGAGTACCCCTGATTGACATATTCTCCAAGCTTTACTGCTCCTATCTCCCATCTGGAAGCAGAGGCAGCCTACACAGCTGAGACTCATTTTCTAAGATGAATATACATCCTGTTCTCCCATCCCTCCAGAGGTGCATGCATTCTTTCTCCCTTGGAGACTCACTTGGAATACACACAGGGGCTCTCCCACTCCATTTTCCTGTCTTCAGACAAGTTCTCCTGCTGCTGCCAAGGCGGCGGTAGAAAGGAGAAATGCACTCGTACTGAAGCTGGGTGTGCAGATGCTGGTACCCTGGGGGCAGATCTCCAAATGGTGGTGCTGGCTTCTTGGTGGGATAGATGTCAAGCTTTTGCTTACTGAATGCAGATGAGTAAAGTTGATGCAAAGGTGTTTCTCTGTTTCAAGGCACAAAGAACACAAAGTAATAATAATGATGATGATGATGACATAATAATAATGATGATTATGATAATAATAATAAGAAGAAGAAGAATAGTGATCATTACCATATCTTTATCACCAGCTGTGTTAAGTATCATTTAAAAGCATATCAGGTTTGCTTGTTAAAGAGGGCAAAAATACCATTCCAACACAGATTAGTAGTACTCCCGTTTATATCCCAGCTATTTTATTTACATATAAATATGTATATAAATACACATTTGAATAAAAAACCACATATGTTTATAAATTTTCTTTTTGTATCTCTTTTTTTTTTCATTTTACAGTTTCTGGATTGCAACCAGTTGCCTCTGAATGTGGAACAGCTTTTACCATTCACAACAGGACTGAGAGAAGACATTTTTAAATAAAGAAATTACACTGGAAGTTGGCATTGCCATAATTGGCTCTCACTAGAGAAGAGATGGGCACATCTTTTCTCTAGTGAACATTTTAATAGGCAGAATTAGGAAAAGATTCAGATTAAATCATGTTGATAAATTTGCTTGATTTATCAATTAGCAGTGATAATTGCCTCACCACAGAGATTTCATGACTTCAGTTAATTACTAAGCTTCTACTTAGAAATTGTACTGATTAGCTGAAACATGGCACATAATTAAATAAATATATGCACCAACCTAGATATAGACCATAGGCATGACTACAGTCATACTTAAATGTTCATCACTTAGAAAGTGTCCCTTACTCTAATGCTTAAAAGCACATTTCTACAGAAAAAAAAAAAAGCACCCCCCAAAAACAAAACAAAAAATATTTATGACTGAAAATTTCAGCAAGAAGTTAATTTCCCTTGAGATTTCTGGTACTGTTGCATCTAGAAAACCCATGTGGTTTTTTAGGTGGCAATTCCATTTTTGATCACAGAGAGACACAGCCTGCTTCCATCAGATAGAATCTGTGAGGCGGTACATGACAGCACTCAAGGAAAGTAAAGTTATTAAGAACAAGAGCAATGACAATTTTCTTATATTTTGGACAAAGGATGAGAGCTGCTGTGGTCAAGCTTAGACTTCCAGGGTCCCATTCCCTACTTGCATGTGCATAGTCAACACTTCGCCTCACTATTAAGCTATGAAATGGAGATTCTACTTCAAGGGGTAAGAGTCAACGTACATGAGGTGCCATGATGATGCTATGGAGGTGGGGGAATGTATGCCCTTTCATACAGCTCTTGTTAATATCTGAAACATTTAGCACAGAAAGACCTGTGTTGAAAAGTTAATTAAGAAACTTAAGTAAGAATCCCCTGATGCCTACTAAAGCCTCCTGATGGCTTCTCAGGGCCACCTCTACAATCATGCATCACACAGCTGGAGAGTGGGAGAGTATTTGGGAAGTATGTGCTTGCCTTATTCCTAAAGTTTTCTCTAAGCATCTGCTACTGGTCATTGCCAGAGGCAGGATATGACTTGAGCTGGACCTGTATTCTGACCTGGTATGGTTCTTCCTAAGACCAAAGATGAGGCCAGTTCTTGCACTGCATCTAAAAATAAATGAATCCTGTACTGCAAGAAAAAAAAAAAAGCTTGAAATGAGAAATTACTACTTGGACAAAAATGAACCTGGACATTGCAGCATTACTAATTCAGATTGGTCCTATTTCAGGAAATCAGCAAAAGGATAAGCTCAGACAGGATCTGATATTTAATTCTTTACTCTCTCCTGTCCTACTTCCTCTTGTCTCCCCCATGCCCACCTCAAACACAATTTTATATCGTGTTATCTTGGTTTGGAGGGTGAAGCTTGATGGGAGCAGATTACATTGCTATGCTTCCTTCTCTCCTTGTGTTTCCCCACTCATTTCTTCATTAAGACAGCACATGTTCATATTTTAAGTCACCTCATTAGCTTCGAGGAACTGCTCTCAGACTGTTCTCATAGCCTGCCACAAGCTTGCAAGCCTAATTCCGGCATCATCCAGTAGCTTGCACATCTCTGACCGTGCTTTTCTTCTTGGCTACCTCCAGCAGGTTCCAAACCTGCACTTAACCAGCCCTCCCCTCCCAGCAGCTCTCATTGCTCCATTGTCAGTGGAAGCTAAACACACAAGGTGGAAAGGAGTCACATTTGTTCTTTAAACTGTAGTTGAGATATTGCATTCTCACCTTGACTGAACCTGCATTGGAAGCACTTTCTGTCTCACCAGGTCAGAGATCTTTGGCTCTCTGCAGGCTAGAAAAAATATAATGTTGCACAGTACTTTTCCACATTCACAACTTAGGTGTTACAGTTCATATACATTTCCATTCTTGCCTCTTGCTAGCTATAGTGGACTGGGTTAACAAAAGAGGCAGTAAGTTATATGCATTAAAATTAAGATAGGCCCTAAAGCCTAAAGCATTGGAAAAAATACTTCTCCACAGATCACCAGATCTGTCCCATTCACAACAGTGGAAGCAACTGAGTGACTTCTGCACTGGCACTTCCAGTCATGAAGGAAGATTTGCCCATCAATGTGTCTCAATGCTAGGTTATACCACTATGGCTGATGATTTGGAATCTGAGCAAACTTTCACAATAATGGAATTAGATAAAAAAATATGTAATTTCGTCACGTAGCCACACAAAATTGATCCCAGTGACTCAGCATACAGAGAAAGGCTGTGAAATATCACAAACTTCAAAGTGTCTGCTTGCTTGTGTACCCATAGAAGGAGCTGAAGACTCTAATTCAAAGAAACAGCTCAGTTACCTGAATATGCCAGAAGTAACAGAAGGGATATCTAGGATTTCTGATTTTGTTTCTTTACTTTAAAAGCCAGATAAAATATTAAGGTTTATCAGTTCAAATAACTGCCAGGATCATCTTGCTGCTGCTCACAATGGAAGGAAAGGAATCTTGCAGGATGGATTTTATCTGTATGCCTAAGTACTTACTCTCTGTGAGATTTAACAATGCCCAGGTCTTTATGATTACTGTATATGTTAACCTTTATGTCACTGTCAAAGTTCTCATCAATACAGATACATTCCACAAATGGTCATCATCCGTAAAGATGCTTTCTACAAATTATTATATGTTGCAGGGAGAGAGTATTTCCATCTAAAATAACAGAATAAAGAAATTGCCCAGTGGACAGACATATTTCCTTATTTATCATTACTACAGATTAAAAAAATCCATTAAAATGTGTCAAACAATTGCTTTGGGAAAATTAATCTGGCAGCTCCTTAGATCAAATTCACTCACCCATTCAGGGTTTCAGACACAGAGTAGCTCCAGGTGAACAGCATCATTTCCTTTCTAGCAAAGGATTTAAAGATGTGGTTTGTTGTTTTGATAAGCACATATAGTTTAAGCATGTCCTCAGGCCGTTTTCTGAAACAAACCTAAAAGAGTGCAATCTACAGGTTTGTTCATCCCATGACTGGGAGTGAAAAGGATTGTAAGAGGAGAGTTGGGCCCTATGAGAGCAATTATTTCCTTCTATTTCAATTCCCTCCTGGTCTTTTATTTTGATCTTACACAGGTTTAATTCTAGAAGGAGGGTAATAAGGGTCTGAGGGAGCATTCTTTTACATGTTTAAAGATGGAAACCTCTTCTGGAATCTCTTGCATCTTATCTGGCTGAGTTTAGCAATGAAGCTGGCAAACCACCAGTCTCAGTATGAGGTGTCAGTGAGATGGGTTATTCTTAGCAAAAATGATTGTTCAGTAAGTGTAAATTATACAAAACAAACTCCAATAAAAACATAGCAGCTTTTGTGAATTGTAGTAAAAAAAGATTGCAAACTACCTTTTATGCAAATTGGCTGCTTCCCTGACCATTCTCCATCCTCTTGGCAGGTCCTCTGTTCATTCCCACTAAGAACATATGAGTTGTTACAAAAGAAAGCAATCACTGTGCCAATTTTTGCATAGCGTCCATTCAAGGCCCCAGTGTCTTCTACTACTCTTCTGTAGCCATTGAGAGGGCCACCAGGATCTGAGCAGTTTTTTTCATCTAGAACTAATGATAGGGGAAAAATATAGTAACCATTTTATCAGGTCCACTACATTACTTTTACCTATGAGATTACTTGGCATTTTATTCAGATTACAGTTCAGTCTATACTTCAGCAAATCTGCCTTTTCAAGACCTATCTGTGATCTGTCTTCTAAAAGGTCAAAGAGTAAAGAAGAAATAACATACAGATGTCTGCTTATAATACACACTTTAGCATCTTCAATGTAAATGTAAGATTCTTTTACACTTTAGTGTAAGATGCTGAAATTGTTAAAAGGCCTTAAAACATAATTGACCATCCTGAAAAAGAACCAGGATTGTATATGAAGTTCATTTCCCATCAACAGTGCTACTTCAAGGTCATCAAAGGATGAACTATTTGCAGGAAACAGGTCCTTGTCATTCTTTTCCCTTTCCTGTATTTTCAATACTGCACTGGGCTTGGATAATAAAACTAAACTACTTATTTTTTTACTTTTATGCTTGGTTGCATTTTGGTTTCTTAGCACAGAAAGAGAGATGTCAGTAACTCAGGGAAATATGGGAATTGAAAGAGAACATATATATACATATATATATATACACAGAAACTAAAAATTTAATATGGAAAGCTTATGCATGCTAGGTTCTGCCGGTAAAATCACTTTTACTTCCTCCTTCCCAATATTTTCCCTTTTCTTGTTGAGTTTTGTCTTGTTTTGTTTGGTTTGTGTTTTTCTTTTTTTCTTCTAAATAAACTTTTTTTCTTTTTGCCTAAATCTGGATGACAGTATTCCCTATGTGATGCTAATAAATGCTTTCCTCTATATTTTAACTTCTCCACTCTTTCCATTTAGCTGCTAAAAAGGTATTTCTTTTTTTTCCTTTAGATTTCATCTCAGTTTGCTTGTCAGGTTGACAGTAACATGCAATTCTGTTTTAATTACTCTGTCTAATGTCTCATTGTCTGATAACCAGTGGATATCTAGTCTACATAGCTAGTATTGGCACAGCTCTTTTTATGGATGGCTGAGAAGAGAAGGCTCCAGCAAGATCTTAGAGAAGCTTCCAGTGCCTAAAGGGGGCAGACAAGAAATCTGGAGAGAGGCTTTTGACAAGGGCCTGTAGGGACAGAACAAGGGGGAATGGCTTTAAACTGACAGATGAGAGATTGAGATGAGTTCTTAGACAGAAGTTCTTCCCTGTGAGGGTGCTGAGGCCCTGGCACAGGTTGCCCAGAGCAGCTATGGCTGCCCCATCCCTGGCAGTGTTCAAAAGCAGGTTGGATGGGACTTGAAGCAACCTGATCTAGTGGGAGGTGTCCCTGGCTGTGGCAGGGGAATTGGAATTGGATGAGCTTTAAGGTTCCTTCCAACCCAAACTAGTCTGCGATCCTATGATTCTGTATCAATTGACCAGAAATGACCACTTCATGCTCTTGCTTCAAACTCAGCTGCCTGCTGAGACTTATTTCACAGAAGAACCAACTTATAACAAAGCACTTCAGCAGTTATTTAAATCCCCGAGAATCAGCACAGTAACAGTGTGTAGGTATGGCCCTGTCCTATTCCTTTATCCTCATGTCACCAGCTCAGCAATGCACAGAAGCACATATCTAACCAAAGCAGTACAAGTTCAGTGAAGAGCCTATGCTCTTAGCATTGAGTATATAGTTCAAGAAAGCATATAGAATCATAGAATCATAGAATAGTTAGGGTTGGAAAAGACCTTAAGATCATCTAGTTCCAACCCCACTGCCAGGGGCAGGGACACCTCCCACTAAACCATGTCACCCAAGGCTATGTCCAACCTGGCCTTGAACACCACCAGC
>JASSUY010052520.1:7708-48027 GCA_032466535.1 Forpus xanthops | reverse complement strand
ATGGCTTCACTAAGGGGAAATCCTGCCTGACCAATCTGGTGGCCTTCTATGATGGGGCTACAGAACTGATGGACAGGTGTAGAGCAGTTGATGTCATCTATCTGGACTTGTGCAAAGCTTTCAACACTGTCTCACATGACATCCTTGTCTCTAAGTTGGAGAGACTTCAATTTGGTAGGTGGACCACTCAGTGGATAGAGAACTGACTGGATGGTCTCACACAGAGTTTTGCTCAATGTCTCAATGTCCAGCTGGAGACCAGTAGCGAGTGGTGTCCCTCAGGGGCAAACTGAATAAATAACCCTTGCAAAATACTGATATGTAATTTTCTTTCCTGGATGGATGGCCAAGCCCAAAAAGTGCTGGTGGAATGGAGTTAAATCCAATTGGAGGCCAGTCATAAATAGTTTCCCCAGTGCTTTGTACTGGGGCCAGTTCTATTTAATATCTTTATCAATGACCTGGATGAGGGGATCAAGTGCATCCTCAGTAAGTTTGCAAACAACATGAAATTGTTCAGATGGTGATCTGCTTGAGTGTAGGAAGCCTCTGCAGAGGGCTCTGAATAGACTGGATGTTTCAATTGGTCTCAATCCATGAGATTCAACAAGGCAAAATGCTAGCTTCTGCATCTGGGCCACAACATCCCCATGCAATGCTACAGGCTTGTGGTACAGTGGCTGGGAAGCTGCCCAGAGGAAAAGGACTTGGGACCTTCATCAACAGCTAGATGAACATGACCTGTCTTTTGCCCAGGTGGCCAAGAAGGCCAATGGCATCCTGGCTTGTATCAGAAGTGTGGCCAGCAGGATTAGGAAGGAGATTTTCTCCTGTACTGGGCACTTGTGAGGCCGCACCTTGAATACTGTGTTCAGTTCTGGGCCTCTCACGGTGCTGAAGTGTGTGCAAAGAGCAACGAAGCTGATGGAGCCCAAGTCACATGAGATGTGACTGAGGGAACTGGGGTTGTCCAGCATGGAGAAAAGGAGGCTGAGGGGAAACCTTATTGCTCACTACAACTACCTGAAAGGAGAGTAGAACCAGGTACGGGTTGGTCCCTTTTCCCAAGTAACATGATAGAACAAGAAGGAATTGTCTCAAGTTGCACCAGGGGTAATTTAGATTGGAAATTAGGGAAAAAAATCTTCACCAAAAAAGTTATTGAGCATTAGAACAGGCTGCCCAGGGAAGTGGTGGAGTCACCGTCCCTGGAGATATGTAAAAAATGTGTAGGTGTGGCACTTAGAGACATCATTTAGTAGTGGACTTGGCGGTACTGGGTTAACAGCTGGACTCAATGATCTTAAGTCTTTCCCAACATAAATGATTCTATGATTCTCACATTTTATGAAAAGTACTGGAGATGGCTGAAGATTCTTCACCTGGTGACTCCAGCATCACATAAAACAGGGAAAGGTACAGAGAATTACAACCTGAATCTATCAAAAGATATGCTAGATGGTAACTCAGCCTTTTCCATCTCCTGGCTATATTCTTCAGCTGCCACATTTTATATCCTTAGTCTAACGGAGCAGCAAGCAGTATGAGCACTTTGAAAATTCGATGATGCTATGTTCATCACTCAAAGAAATATTATTGCATCAGACACACTTAAAATGTTTTTATATATATGTTTTTTAAAAATATACATGGTCCGCTGTAAAAGAAACATGGTTAATGAAATTATATTTTTCTTAGACTTTATCTTGCCACCAAAGAATACACTAATTTCCTAAATACAAATAATCAGAATTACACACGGTATTCCATTTTGATCCCACAAGTACCTTATACAATGACATTGATATTTCCCTGTGCCTATCACAAACATCTCTCATGTGGTTACATTTGATTTTTTCATATGGCATTAGTAGCTATAATCATACACTTCTCAGACTGTACCTTTCTATTTCTCTTTCTTCTGTCATTTCTAAATTATGAGCTTCCAGTTATTACAGGCATACCTGCAATTAATCCTGGCACACATTACTTATCTTTTCAGCCTACTTCTGTTTTATGTGGTCTGAAGACCACTCCATTCTTCCCTCATTTCATTTGGTTCTTGCTGTGTTGATAATAACTCCCAGATTTGTACCATTAGCAGATACTATTTCTTCACCTCTGCACTAAGGTCTTTAATGAAAACATGGAATAAAAAAGGTCCTCAGCTTCAGTTTTTGTTCCACTTTGCCCATGCATCTCACACATGCTTACACCTTAGGAAGCTAGTAAAGTAGAATTGAAGTATCTGATATGTTCACATACAGAATAGGGAAAACAACTGGGCTGTGTAGACCTACAGAACTAGCTCCTTTATTCAGTACCGTTATCTAATTTTCTCTTCTCTTCTCTGCACTGAAAGGAGAAATATTATGCTAGAAAACTTAATAACTTTTGCTTAAAGCTGTCACTGACAATATTGCAAACTTAATCCTGCAATGCCTATGCTCCAGGTACTCAGGTAGAGCCAACATACAAGGGACTGTTTTCCTCATCAAGATGATGAAAGACCCCCAAGTCTTTCTTGTAACACCTATTTTGGCCCATTGCTGGGTTTGCATTTATTTCCTTGGTCCTTCTTTTTTTTCCCTAGGAATAGGGAAAGTTCTGTGAAAGATGAAACTTGTTTGTGCTGGGACATTTCAGCAGAAATCTGGGGTTTTTTATTTGCCCCCCAATGAAGAATCACTAGATGGCATTTCCTGCTCTGGCCAATATCCTTTTCACTCTAAAATTCTTACCATGCATGCTTGCTTCTAGAAGACAGCCAACCTTTTTCCCCCTTGACCAACTCTAATGTCCAGCCCATGTATTAACAATAGATTTCAAGTGCATTACACTATCTCCTCCTGATTCTTCCTTCAGCCTTCAGATCATGCTGGAATCTCTTCTTCCAGTGTCTCCTGTACAAGTATATAAACCCAGACCTTTTCCAGAAAGGTCCATCTATCCCAACACCTCATCTGCAACAATATTCATCGGGAATATGACACAAAGGAGAGCATAAAATAGTATTAAGAGCCCTCTAGCTGGTACACTTTCTCAGACTCCAGCAGCAAAGGATTGGTGGTTTCCTCAGCTGAAAACGTCATGCAGTTCAACATATCTAAAAATCAGATGATAAACCTCCCATCCATCAGCTTCTCTAATTGCTTCTATTTTAGTCTCTGAAATGTTCTGTTGGCACTGAGAACCACAATTTGACTACACACTCTATAAAAAAAAAAAAAAAAACACACTTTCTCCTGCATTACTTGTTTTTAATCTGCTGCTGGTAACTTCATTACAAGCCCTTAATTCTGCCATTGTAAAAAACACAGAATAATCATTTTCTATTCCCTTTCACCATGGTATTCAGAGATCATTATCTTAGCAATGTAATTTTAAATTCTCCCCTATTTATTTTCTGGAAGATATGCAACAGTTTTCATAACTGTCATCTTTGTATGTACCTTCTTTTATTCCTATTGTAACTTTCTGTGCTCGAATTTTCTGAACTGCACATGCATGTTAAGCTGAAGGCATTCCTACATCCATACAGACATATAAATAAGCTTTATTGGGCAAAATGAGATCTCAAAATGTAGTGTTTTAATAGAAGAGTAACTCTCCCAGCTCAAGTCTTTATCACGATTTCCTGGTTGACACACAGTATTCCCAAATCAATTGTGGACCAGAACTGACTACTATATTCCAGAATTGTTCAAATTCCCATCTAATACTGGAATAATTTTCTGGAATAATTTTTAAGACAGGAATAGACAAAATATCACTCTCTCGCTTGGACAATATTTACCAGGCTGAAAGCCAGTTGTGGGAAAGGCAAAAATTTTGCTAAGATAGGGTAGGCTAGACCTTGCTTGGATTTAGCTTTAGCCACTTGAAAGTCGAGCACATTCCGTACTGAAATGCCAGAATCAAGCTCTCCTACCAACGTTCTGAATTAATTGAAATTCCATTTTCTCCTGGTAACACATTCCACAGAAAAATACTGCAACCAATTCTATTTAATTGGCTTCTGTAAAAAATAGCAGAGCAGAATGAGTCATGTTCTCAGTTGGGGATATGGAAAAGATGAAGAAGGCACAAAAAAATGGGCATCACAAGCAGCATTTGTAAAGCTGACAACGTTACAGCATGCCAGCTGCTTTTGTTCTTGTATTGGTAGCAATGATCTAGTATGGAGATTTCATTGTAATGTCATCCGTTTTGTAACTCTGTTCTCCAGGACTGAAATCTGGTTCTGCTCTGTTGTTCTACAGAACCAAGAACTGAACAATCACTGGAAGAAATTTGCCTTATAGTATCATTGAAAGCAGATGTTTTCTTTCCAATAATCAGTTAAATTTAAGAAGTTCTGCCTCAAAACTCCAAAAAGAACAAAGAACAAAGGCTTTAGCAAGGTTTTTGCATGGCAACAGCTATGAAAACCAAATATTGCATATCAAAGCATATATACACAATGTGTATTTTAGCATTTAGCATTTTATTGTAATGTATTTTACTAGTTTATTTTTAACAATATTTTTGGATTTGTGGTATAAGTTGACATTTGAGAGCTAGGAGTGAAAAAAGGCTCTTTTCCACAGAGAACTTCATTGACTTTCTGGACTGTTTCACTGAATGGGGTTTTAGTATATTTTAATTCAGTTATTAACAGGTAAGTCATCCACAGAAAAAGAGGAAATATAACTGATTCATCATGACTTTTAACAGACTTTTGCATGATTTATTGATGCAAATATACTGGAAATAACTGGTTGGACATTAAAGGGCAAGCGAACTGTTTTTTCTTTAACAGGCAATTTGGAAATGAACAGTATAAATAGAACATAATCATCATCACTTCAATTTATGTCATTCCAATATACTGTCAATTTGTTTTCATATACAAATTCAACTTTTTTGTAATCTTGAATACCCAGAAATCTTGTATAACGAAATATGTTATTTACACTGTGTACGGCTCACAAATAATTACAAATAAAAAGTATACAAAATGATTAATACGTATCATCACATGAAAAGCAAGGAAGATACAGTAGATGTTATGATTAACTATAAGTGCTTACATATTTGTACATATATTTCTAATCTGAAATTGCTAGATGATATATCCAGTGATTTTGTTCAGGAATACTGGTTCTTGTGCCTGCACTACTGGAGAGGAAGCAATATTTTCAGACATAATGAGTCATTTACTTAAGAAACATTTATGAAACTGCGTAGGGTAAAATGAAGTCAATTTAGAAAACAAAAATAGAATATATGATATTGTAAAATATAAGCAATTTAGTTCATGCCATACAGATACATTGTATATTGAACAAATACTGTAAGATGGCATTGCAAATAAACCATAACAGAGCTATAACTTTTTAAAAATAAGCAATTCACATGACATTTGTTTCATAAAATAGCAGATGTACAATATTATTTACATTGCAAACTGAAGAGATAGTAACCCCATGAAACTGCAGCAAACAAACTGTTAAAAATACTGATCACAGACCTGATTCATAAAGTATGTAGGAATGTGTGTAGAATGTGTGGAAAAATAAGTCCTTAGATATCTGAAATGCTGCATTAGATACTGGGTGTGTGGCTCCCATCTCCAACCACCCGATGAGGTATGGCCACAGTCTCACCACCTTTACTCATATTTGCAGAAGGCCTTCCCAACGCACACTTTGTGTGAGGACCCTGCACCTTTTAAATTATCTGTTTGCCTGATCACACACAGGACTGCAGCCTAATGGCCCATGTAACTAAGCTTTAAATTCAAATGCAGGTCAGGGGAAAGCGCTGTCTTTTTCCTATGTTTCATCAATGTGCCAGACTACGTTTCTCTTTACAGACTGAGCATTACCCAGCAAATAGAACTCTTGCAGAATCAGATCACAGATGGCTTTGTATAGCAGGGAGTGTAAGATATGGTTTCAATGCTCTTTGAAGACTTTTAGCCCAAACAAGAACTCCTATTAGGTATAATAGGAGTCACATGGTTTAACTTTGCAAGGGTTATCAGGAGGTAGGAAGCCTGTAACTGTTTAGAACACCACATTTCTGGCATGGCAGTACCAAGGTTTTGACTGTGCTGCAAAAACCTACTTTTATTTGTGAAGGCTTAGGACTACCAGTGATCATTCTTGATTCACAAGAACATTCAAAGTTCCTACCACAAAATTTGTCTGGAAAGTGAAACCTACTTGCCAAGTCCCAACAGGGTATTTGGATATTGACCATTTCAGTAACAAATCTTTAAACAATGGATATTAAAAAGGATAGTCATCTCCTGCCCCATGGAAATTCAGATGCAGCTCCTACAAGACAAATGATAAGTGTTGACCACTGTAATTGAATGATGCTAATTCCATATGTGACAACGGCAAAGAAGGTTTAAGAGAATATTAAATTTGATAAATGAGATCTACCTCACAATCCCCCTCATTTATCTTTATTTTTCTTTTTCTTCTCTTTTTATGCTCCAGGTAGTTTCCATGACAAGAGAGTAGGTGGTATAAATCATGTACTCCTGCTAACATCTGAAATTCCAAATGCTGCAACTTCCATGTTTTTCTCAGAATTTGCCAGACTGAAATGCATGACCATGTGCCTGCAATGTGCCATCACTGAGCAATGTGTCAACATATGTTGTGCCTACACACATCAACTCTTCAGCATGAGATGAGTCCAGTGCACTTGTAAAGCTGGTCTGCGCCTACCAGTAAACCAAACATATCCATAGGAAAATTTTCTCACCTAAGTACAGAACTATTCTGTACCTGTTTAGTGTGGCTTTTTATCCAGGTTTTCCAGACATTGGGCAGCCTACATGAAGTTACTGACATAGCTGAAGAAAAGTTAAAATATTCCAGGCAGACAAACAAAGGTATCATGAAAGGATAAACCAGCTATTTTTTCATGGGAAAGCAAGTCTGCAACATGCTACCAGATGCAGTCTTCACAGATGGGAACTCAAATAATGCGTAAACACAGACTTAACCTAATTTTTTATCTTTTTAAATGATGGAAGAAGAGTAATAAATACAGTGTGGATGGTATCTTCAGCACCCAGGAGTGTAATTGAACTGGTACATTTCATGTCATGTTATTGTAGTGCTTAGAAAACCAAGATCTATCAACGACTGTCAGTGACTTAGCTAAATTAGTAAAAGTCTGGACAGTCTTGGCAGCTGAAATATAATTACTAAGTAATCCATTGAAATCAAGCAGGGAACATTTTTTCTTTGAAGCTCTATTGGCTTCAAGTGAGGGAATGTGAGGGAAGAAATAAGTATTTTATGAGAAACTGTTACATACATCAGCACAGTTTAATGAGAGAAAAACAAACCCAAAACTTTATTACTTCCTATTGTATAATTTTTTTTAACCAAATAAACATAATTGTAATGTGCAAAATTTTTTAATTTGCCTTCATATTCTGTCTTTTTTATCGCCTCTTCAGTGAATTAGCTCTGAAGTAGAGTTATCCAGGACACAATCAGGAATAAAATGATCTTCAGTGAAATTTTTCTGAAGAAACATTTTTTCTGGATATTGTGTTAATAATATGACAAAATTTAATTGATGTGAGCTACCAGAGGACTTCATCAAATAAAGTGAGAACTGTTTTGAAGGGAACCTGTAAGACTATTATCTATTTTTAATCCAGATAATTTCTTCATTACAAGTAGACCTCCAGATAAAATGGGAAGCAAAAAATTATAACAATTTTTGATGAAGACTGGTGCCAGTGTCTATGCAAAAACTTCATTAAATACGGCTATTATAATGACTCAAGAAACTTTGTGAAACTGAATAAGCAGTGTAAGACCTTCAGAACTAACTCAGCTGAACCTCAAAGAGGTTTTGTTATTTTTCTGATCACTAATAACTCATAAATGATATTTTGGATATATTTATCTTTATGAATCAGGTACTGTGCAAAGGTCATAAACTGAAATAGCTCATTACTTTTCCCTTTCACGTGCATTAATGGGGAGTCAAAGTATGATGGATCCCACCACACATTTAAGTAGAAGCATGAGCAAAGTTTATTTGTTGAATAGAAATGCTAGTGTTAGTATTTAGACAACTGTTAGTATTTAGACAAGGCAAAACTTCTTTGCTTGGTCTTGTGAAAAACAACCAAACCTGTATTTTGATTATAAACATTTATACGAATACTAGCCTAAAACTAGAGGCATTGAAGTAGAAGATGCTGAGTATCTTGTATATTGCTTTTTTTATAGAGTGTACCTTATGTTTCTAATGTGGCGAAAAACAAGTAAAATCTATAAGGACAAACTAAAAAGACCTCATTGTAACAAATACCACTAGAGCAGGTTGCACTATGAAAGCAAGATGTCAAGTCACAATGCAGTTCAGGCATGCCATTAAAAGATAATTTGGATTACCCTTAAGAAGGTGAGTATATCCTTCTGCTATCTGTTAACAGCATGCCTACATGAGTTTCGTAAAGCTTTTTCTTCTTGTTTGAGGCCTTCAGTGGCTTTAAAACAGGTAAACTATCTGACCACAGTTACACTTCGTAAGAGTCATATCACCAAAATCTACTCAAAAGGAGGCAGAAATGGAGAATTAAGAAGTATCAATACAAGTTGGACAGAACATGGACATTCAACAAATTATTTATTTCTTCTGAAGGTGGCCCAGGCTATTGGCACTGTTTGCATATGCTAAAAAAAGGAAGCAGCTTAGCAGGAGGAGATTCAGTAAAGAGTTTCACTGATCTCTCCAGCCTGCAAGATTTACAGATGGCATCTGCTTTGCCATTTCCAGCAACATGTGGGGAAAGACCCCTTGCTGCACAGAGGCCTATGTAACACATAACAGTGATTTTAAAACAAGAAGAATAAACTTCAGATTTTTTTTTTTTCCAGAAGCTTATAGGGTGACAGCTTTCACGATACACATTCTGTTATAAGAAGAGCAGTACAAATGTTAAAAGCTTTTAAGACTGCATGTATTCACTGCACACACAATTTTCCCATGGCCTACACATATGGCACATCGATTTGTTACATAGACTCATGTTCCCATAGAGGAATTAATAGTGAATTCTGCTGTGTTATACTGGTGCTTCAGCCTTGAATAACTTGCTCGATGACACAACACAGGCCTGATTAGTATACATATTATGCACTTCACTGCCCTCAGTCAGAGACATAAATAACAGAACCAAACTTTACTGTTTTGTTTTCAAGTAAGTAATTCTTTGGTTAATAATAAGTTCAGTTGGCTTGGGGAAGCAATCATAACTGAAATAGTAGTTTTCAATCAGAGGTACTTACTGCAACTTCCAGACCACTAAGACTGCCAAATGAATCCCCAATTAAAAAAAAGTGCACCATGTAACAGTTTGTACAGACTTTGCTTCTGCTGGCAGGTGGATTCCTCTGCTGAATAGCTAGGACAAGTAACCAGACTTTATTTTGCAATTACTCCCTTGGTTTCAGTGTGGGAAGACATTGGCTTATATGCTTTGCTAAGCTTTTCTGTCCATGATAGTTCATGGTAAAATTGTAACCTGCAACATCCCTTCTCAGTAGTTTGCAGGCTGATGTTCTAAAATAATGTTTAGGTTTACATAGCACTAAAATTAATCTCTTAACCAATATGCCAACAGAAATATCTAGGCACACCACCTTCCCTCCTCAGAGAATTACTAAAATGGAAATTAATTGTCCTTATATCTGCAAGAAATTTTAGATTAACTGCTTCAGTTCACAAATATCACAGTGCTCTAAACCCTGATAAAGCTCTAGCATTATTTAATGGCAACCAATATTATTTTAATACTAAGAATACTTTGTTGATAAAGCAAGGATTTAATCTTAGTACGAATGTTTGTATAAGCAGAGAAGCTTTACAGAACACATTATAGGAGTACTACAGAATTACACATGCAGCATTTTCACCCAGGGGAGGTAGACTGGTCCACTTCCACAGGAGTGCGGGCTTTGAAGTGGGCAATATTCATATGTTAGGAATAGCAAAGATTTTTATCCAGCTTCCAAACAGAGAAGTTCGAAACAAGACGCTCAGGAATTCTCAGCATTCATAAAGCTGAAATTAAAACTGCACTGCACCGAACTGCTCCTACCCTTTGCTCAGCTCTCAGTAAATGACAGACCACCAATATAGGCTCATAATTCCTACCAAAAATTGCCACTCATAAAACTGAACAGCAGGAACTCTGGTGGACATCCATCTTCCTACAATAATACATGCTTTTTACTCATACCTAACATTTACCCTTAATGGCTTGACCCCATTATTGCAGCTCTTTTGTCATCATCTTGGACAGGAATTAGATCTCAGATTTTGCAGTGTCAGCACTGAAATCAAAGGGAAAATTCCAAAGATACAACATTAAGGCATCAAAGATTAATCATCCTCTATAGTTCTCTGCAGAGGGAATGAAGATGAGTCTGAATAAATTGCCAGTTCAATCACCAACTTCAGAATTACAGCAAGCTCCTGGAAAAGTTCTAGGCAAGTATAAACACTGTGAGATACTCCATTCATGGTTTCATGAATTTCTTGGGGTTTCCACTAGATGGGAGGGTCAGGATCACAGTGACAGACAACTGGAGAATTGTTACCAGTTCTAGGTGTGATACCACATTCAAAGTTCAATTTGCTCTGAAAGGCTTTGAGAAGAGGCTGAACTATGACTTGATAGGCTCAGACTGTGAAGTTCATGCCAATAAAACTAGCTTGGTTTGCAAAAGTTTCTCCTAATAATGAATTTATCTCGCTCAAACAAATATAAATTACCAGAATATTCATAGTAACATTCAGTTCCTTTTTAAAGTTGGACACAGGGACACAGGCGCAAAGTGGCATAGAGAATAAGGGCATTATGTGTGGCTGTGAAACGTGCTGGACTGCCTGGGATGGTGGTCTGAAACAGCTTAACATCTGTGCGTTGCACCAGTGGATTGTGCAATCAGACTACACACAGACTCTTCAAAATACCGTGGAAACCTGCAAAGATGAATTTCAGAGTTCTAGTGAACTGAGAAAGGTTAAAATCAAATCAAGAAAGATGTGAAGTAAATCCTAGCAGTGGAACCCTGAGCTCTAATATAATTGAGTTGTAGTGGCTAAAGAGATGCATGATTTGGTTCAGTGCAATCCCAAGAATAGGTGACAGTACATCCGTAATATCCTGTGATAGCTATCAAACACAGCAGTGTCCACAGATTTGGTGGTTTTTATTCCTAACTATTTTTCTATATATTTTACCAGTCACATTACAGTATGCCATGAAATGTGTACATAATGTGTAGGATGTGAAATGCAGGTAACTGCTAGTGCTGCTTATCCAGACATTCCTATTTCACAAATGAAGCTCAACACTGTAGTAATAATGGTACATGTGAATGATAAATGGTATTGCTGCTAATTAAATCCCAAACCCAACATTACTGTTGACCTTTCTTACAATGATAATCAAAGGCTTCTGCAAGAACTGAATCTGCAAAAAAGGACTCTAGCTCATAAGATATCTGAAAGACAATGAGCATAAATAATTTACAAATATTTTTCATAGTGATTAGATTTGCTGACACTTATACCCTACACTTATCAATGCCTCAGATATGAAATGCAGAGACTTCATGAAAGTTGCACAGAATAGACACACACTATAGAAAGAAATTCTAAAGAAAATGGTGAAGGCTACTCCTGAGTGATACATAGGTCTGCTTCTGAATATAAAAGTAAAAAGAATTACCTAAGTCATAGTACAAACTGCATCCAACTACTCTCTTCAGCTTGCAGAACTTTTTGCCACACAGGCTGAGGCTCCCTGTCTGCTGTGGAGTGCTGCTCCTTCAAGGTCATACACAGTACAGTGGAATTGCTTTGCTATGGAAAAGAGGTAACTAAAGAATAAAGAAGTGTTCTGGGTTTTTCTTTATTTTTTTTAAATCTAAGTAAGCATAACACAAATCCATAAAAGGATGACATAGTAGAAAATTCTTTAAAATGCAGATGCTTGATGTAATGAAAAATAATTACCCACTTTTTAGTGAACATATTCTGAGGTTTGGAAACTTGTTTTTGATGTAGCTGTTATTAGATTTGATCTTTGGTAGTTTAGTTTTATTTTTCGGTTGAATAAGTTTAGCAATTATCCCTGTCCCCCCCACTTCTCCCTTGCAAAGAAGATTAAAATGTTAAGCCAAAGACTAATTTTTCAGTATTAAGATAATGGCTTTAAAATAATGTCTTTCACTGCCTAACTCAAGGTACATGACTTTGAAAGAACTGTGGCCAAACTGATTCAGTTGATAAAGCGACAGCTGCAAGGTGGATTTGGAAGGCGAGTAAAACAGAATCAAGATTAAACCCTGTCATTCTTCCAGTTGGTGATTCAGATTATTTTTGAATGTAATTTTACGAGTAACTTGCTTTGAGTTGAGCATTTTTTTGTTGCTTTTTCTCTAGATATTATGTTATTTTTATGTACCTTCACCTCTGTTACTGAATTCATTCCTCTCTGGCAAGTGTATCATTGTTATATTTAGCTCTATGAGCTACTAATCCAGTTTCTCTAAAAACTGCAATTGGTTGGAATTAAAAACTAGTGTTACATTGTCTCAGAGCCATGAGCCCATTTGCAAAATTAGTTTGATAGTTGACCTTCAAAGCAGGTGAGAATAACGTGCCTGTGATTCCTCAGGGTTTGGATTTCTTTATCACAGCAGTGTGTATGAGACGGGATGCCCCTGCTGCACAACTTTGCCTCTCTGTTTTGTTTTCCTGGTAATTATAGAAACTGTTTACTCTACATGGAAAATCTGCAAGTTTTCTCAGCTCTTGAGGACAATACTGTTTCTAATTCCTTTTCTCTGGAGAGAGTGACAGTTCACAGTGTGGAAGGACTGTGAAGTCCCAAGAAGAACTTTCCCACGGCCTTCCTAACCATGACTGTAGGGAAAAACACCACAGACATCTAAGGATCAGAATGGCAATTGCAAACAGAGCAGAGAAGAATGGGAGCAGTATAGCAGAGTGGCTTTTTGGTTCAGAGCCCAACCCAAGATCCTGTAGGAGAATCTGGATACTCTGAGTAACAACACAAGTTAGACAGAAGCTGTAGTTACTATGATTACAGCAAGAGAATGTTCAGCCAGCATCTCCCCTTCTGTTCCCCTGTTGCTTCCCAAGTGATTGCAGAGACCAACTTATACACTCTTTCAGACAAAAAAGAAACATGAGGAAAAATGACCATGCTAGTGTTAACCAAATATCCATTCTTGAGAAGCATGGACTCCTCATGTAACTTGCTAACTGCCACTATTCTGAGAAGAAATGAAGCAGTAAATAATGCGAGTGAGATCGCTTTTGGTGGAACCTATAGGAGTAGCAGTATTATCTTAGATCAGAAGTGGGGAGCTTGAAACAATCACAGATTGTTGACAGGAATATTCTTTTAATTAGGAAGACACATTAGGAAGAGTATTTAAAGCCTTGCTTTGAGATGTAGTTTATCTCTTCACGCAGTCTAAACCAGATGAGTTAAATCTATGCCTTACCTAACATGATCTGCTTGGAATTTTTGCAGGTGCTTGGTGCAATACTGCTCTCCCTGAAATTAGCTATAAATAATTGTTGGTTGAATGTGCTTTGAAAACTCCATACATAGGACTGTATCAACTGTAGGTTGTATTATAGACTTGGCATCTTTTTGTTGTTATACAATAGTCTTCCACGATTTCTTTCAGTTTAGGCATTTCTAAACAATACTTACAAAGCAGAAGACATTCAATTTTTTTTTGTAAAGTGCTAACATTTAAGTGCTGTGTCCCTATATACTTTTTAAAAGGCATTCTTACTATCCTCCAAATTTCTACCAGCTGACAAAGTGCCTCACTTGTACTGTTTCACATGTAATTTTGTATTGAGTATCAAAACCCCAGAAAAATAAAAGGACAAAAATTATGACATTCTTCTCTGCATTTTGCATTTAAGATTTTTAGACTTTCTCTCTCCTTCCCTAATTTTTCTTCACAACTAAACATTCAACTTTAATGCAACATACAAAGCTTTCCCTCCTCTGAAAATAGTGCATTCTCACACAATTCCACTAAAACTCTAAGGATTATGGATTCTAAAGTTCATCCTAACACCTTGAGAGTCCACAACATTACCTACAGCACTTTCTTGCATTTTGTGTCATACCCAGAATACTCTCTGGGTCATCCAACTTTCAAATACACAAAAGCTGAGAATAAGCAGCATATCTGTGTACAGCAGCTCCCTCCTTCACACATACTTCATTTTCTTCGGATGCTTTCTCTCTGTTGGCTTCTTACCTATATACTTGCAGGACCTGTGAAAAGTTTCTGGAGAGAGATATTTACAACTTAAACACAAGCATGTGCAATTTGGCTCTGAGATGTAATGTAAAGAAAGTAAAATTTAGACTCAGCTTCACACTCCCCCAGTAGGTGATCTAATATGGATGGAGGTAGCTGGACAGTGCTTTCTCTGTTAGGATACCCCAGAACATTACAAAGGTGTCCAACTAGTCTCATTCCTATTGAAAACCAGAACAACATACATTTATAGCAATACATCTGGGACCATCACCTTGGAAAAAGGTGCAAAAAAATTGCATAAATTAGAAAAAATTCCACATTTCATCATCCAGCACAGGTCAGCACTGTGAAGATGTACCTTTGCTGCTAGCTATATATTTAGAATTTTTTCCATACAACATTTCAAGGGAATATAAGTAACACACATAACCCACACTTCCAAAAATTATTTAGGTATGCAGAACCTCAGGATCATTCTGCAAAGGTAGGTTCAACCCTCAGAAAAAGGCTGTGTTTAAGCAGAGAAAATGGGATTGAGAAGTCCCTTGTTTTGAAAATTCTACCTCTTCTTTCTTAGCAAATACAAATAACAGAACCAGGCAGCTGTGAGCTTTGAACATACAGTTTCAGAATGGTTTCAAACAATCAGAAATGCCGTATAAACTTTTAAAATAAATGCACCTGTCCATACTTCTTTCTTTTTTCCATATGATGTTCTTTCAAACATTGGCTCATTTTTAAAAGAACTCTCCATAATTATTTATTCATAACCATATTCTTCTGCAATAACATCAGTCACTCTGATATTGATTTAGTAGAATGCATCAGTCCCATTGGGGAAGAAAAACCCAATCTTTTAGAGGTGTACTGGTAATAAACAAATGCCAAAATGGATTAAACAGTATTCCTCATTGCTGAGTATCAATTACTTTTACCATATATTTACTACTGCATATAAAGTAGAAGTTATCCTTTATATATATCTAACCGTTTTATGACTCCTATTTACCTTACATATCTTATTGGTACTGCTGTTTCTAGGATGCTACTTCTACTGCTCTTTCTAATCTTACTCAGTGGGCAGTCTTTAAAATACTCTGCTTATAACTAGAACTCTTTACTAATTCTGGTCTACAGTTCTGATTTTGCTCTCATTATTTAAGTCAACATATATTTTTAGAAAACTAACAGAAACACAACACCTCACAAAAACAAATTATTCCACAACATACTCTTCTTCCTATGGGGAACAGGATGGAAGGACTAACAGTACATGACAGGGTCTTATTCTGCCATTTAATGTTCTGCTAAAAGGTGGATTGTTAAAGCAATAGGTGTTTTACAGCTATTTACACAGAATAGATTAACATGACTTATAGCTTCAAGAGTCATCATTAGTGAGTATTGCTATGGAATAATTATCTAGAAAACAGGCAGCAATGTGAGACTTCCTGCTAATGGAAAGTTAATTTTGGGCTTACAAATTCACAGAAGTACAAAAATGTATTTTAATAATAACCTGGCAGCTATCTCTTTGCTCTTTAGAATTTATGTATTTTATTACTGCCTTTGCTACAGGATAACAAGGTTTATGTAGGTATTTTAGCATATAGTTCAGGTGAAGGTGGCACAGAGGTTTTGCATAACTGGGCTAGGAGCTCAAAGTTCAAAAGCTTTTCTAAATCCTAATGTCCTACTGGCATCCAGGAGTTATGAGGAAGACATTTCCAGAAGGAGGAGATTTCCAGAACTGCATCTGCCCTTTTCTCAACAGTCCCCATGGCTACTCTACAAAACCATTATTTATCCTGGAATATGCTAATCTATCCCTGTGCCACTAGAATTCAATTTATTTTGACCAATGCATAACTCTGAAAAGCAGCAAGACTAGATTTAAGACGCAGCACTTGGGCTGTTAAGAACTAAATTCAGTGGGATAAATCTCATTTACCTGGACAATCTTGAAAAATAAATGACTAATTCTTCCATCCTGTTCCACTGTCTAATCGAAGTTTGCCATCTGTGGTCTTTGAGGAAGTTAAACAGTCAGGGATTTAGGCAGCCTCATGATATGTCTAGAGCAGAAGAGACAAGTGCTTGAAGCACTTACCTGTCCCTGTATTCAGATGAAACTTGGTTCTTAGAATGATTAAGCCAAAGTAGGCCAGACGGCAGAAGGCAGAAGCAAGAACTGCTGCAGCCGAGGCAACCACTGTGTCTCTCTTGATGCTCTTTCACTCCACTGCCTCCCTGCTAACCATAAAGCAGAGAAAACACTTATCTGAAATCCATAAGAAGGAAAGGACATGAAACTGTTGGAGCAAGTCCAAAGGAGTGCCACGAGGATGATCAGGGGACTGAAGCACCTCCTGTATGAAGACAGGCTAAGAAAGTTGGGGCTGTTCAGCCTCGAGAAGAGACTACTGTGTAGAGACTTCATAGCAGCCTTCCAATATCTGAAGGGGGCCTATAAGGATGTTGGAGAAGGACTCTTGATTAGGGACTGTAGTGACAGGACAAGGGGGAATGGGTTGAAGCTTACAAAGGAGAAGTTCAGGTTAGATATAAGGAAGAAGTTCTTTACTGTTAGGGTGGTGAGGCACTGGAGCAGGTTTCCCAAAGAAGTGATAAATGCCTCATCCCTGGTGGTGTTTAAGGCCAGATTGGACAGAGTCTTGGGTGACGTGGTCTAGTGTGAGGCGTCCCTGCTCATGTCAGGGGGGTTGGAATGAAATTGTAATCCTCGAGCTGAAACAAATTCTGTAACTAGGTAATTGTTTTGTTACCTATACCATTGTATAGCCCCTTCCCAAAAGGTCAATATGGTCTCAGGAAAAATGTTTAAAGCAAACAACCAAAGAATAGGTATTCTTTCAAGATAAATGATTGTAATTAACTTGGCAAGAAAACGAGAAAAAATTCCAATGTAGGTGAAGAGTAATTCCATCAGGGGGAGATTGTGACCTCCGACTCAACAGCCCCTACTCAAATTACACCCCAGACTCAATTTAGAACAATAGAAAAAGTTTGTGCGCATGTATAGAAATTTAGCATATGGTGTGTGTTTGTTGTGACCAATCAAAAACTATAATATAGAATGGAATGTATGAATATGTAATAATCTTATGGATAAATATCTGAACATTTTGAACCCTCGTTATGCAAGCTTGGAGGAGAAATCCCCCATGCATTCAGTGTGGTAATAAAGAATGCCTCCCTTTTAACACTACATTGGTGTTACAAGGTTTTTCTTGACTGAGGTTTGTCAGTAACAAAATGATCTTAAGGTGCTTTCTAACCCTAACTATTCTATGACTCTACAGTACTCTTTTTGTTCAAAATAAAGCACGTTCAGCCTCATCTGCCTTGGAAACTAAAATCCCAGGAGCAAATAGCTGGTTTAACATCTGCCTCCTTTGAACCTTTTGGTAAGGCTGCCAGCAAAATTGTCACTTTTCTCATCATTAACTGTTGGCCTCTCTAATGTGAACCCCATCAAACTGGGAAGCAGACTGAGACACTTCATGTCATTTTGTTGCTATAGTGACACAGTGATGCTAACCTAGACCACAGATAACTGGAGGTGAACCCTTCCAAGCCACGGGAACAAATATCTGCAGAGGTGAGCAACCTGTTGCTTGTGACTGAAATGTCATATTCCCTAGTTTCACAGTTTTGCTTGCTTTCCTTCATGATTAACAGCAAAGTCACGAAAGATCAGTCCTGTATATGAGGTTAGAGGGTTTACAGATTTTTGTTATAAGGCTGCTCATGCATTACAAATTAGTAACAGTGTTAAGGAGTAACTCCAAACTGCACATATAAATCTAGTGCTTGGGAAAGTTCAAAACATGCCATGGACCGTTAACTTACTGACTTCTCCACCCAAAGTGACAACTTGAATTATGGTCATCTTATTCTCTATGGATGTGTGTGCCTGCCATGACACTGAAGCAGTTTTGACAGTGCTGCAAAGAAGAGAAAGATCAGCTCTTTAATCCCTGCTATTCTTTAGATATAAGCAGCCATGTCAACCACAAATGCTAGCAGGAGCAATAACAGGAATTACTGTCTATGTTAATACAGGATACTACACGTAGGAAAGCAGAGGTCTTTTGAAGAGCAGAAGCTTGACCTAGAGCAGGAAATAGAATGCAACAATAGCAGGGGACAATCAGCTCCTGCCTGAGACTTCTGCAGATTCAATATCCTCAATCCTTCCGCAGCCTCCACTGTCGCTGGCACCCTCAATCCCACTAAAGCACTATGGATAAAGTATTATCCATTGGAGGAAGGGAACCAAATGTTTCTGAGATTGACAACCTATTTTGTGCTTCTTTTATTGTTAGCACGTTGCTATTTCCAACACTAGACATACATAATTTTGCAAAAGATAGCCAGAACTTCAAACAGAAGCCAGAAGCTCCAACACTGCATTAGGATAGAGAATTAGCTCTCCTCAGTGAGCTCTGAGCACTCAGCAGAGGCGAGGTAGCGGCCAGGGACTGGAACAGGAAAACCCAGAAAATGACATAAATTCATGGAGCTGCTTTTGAATTACAGACTTTGGGACAGGACAGTTTTCATGCAGTCAGTACCAGCTGAAGAATCTGAAAGCCATTCATCAGCTAAATTTGCTCCAACAAATGGTGCAGGTTTCATACTCATTTGTAATTCACCACAGCAGTTCTGGGTGTTTGTTTTTTTTTCTTTTATTTTTTAAATCATCTGGAAAAAGTATTCAGTGGAAAAAATATACAATGTGAAATTGATTAGCACCAATTGAGTTTGGGTCTCAGCACAGCGCTGATACTTTTAAATGTGTGCAACATGTCATAGTTCTGCACTGCTTGCTTTATACGGAAAAAAAATTAAAGAAGGACATTAATGGAAAACAGACAACAGGTAATTATGCACCTCATACTGCTGTTGTGCCTCACTGGGAACACCGTATGCACAGGAGGAGACAGCACTGTGAAATGGCATATGCACACGCATGAACTACAGTAGGACTGGTTAATGACTCAACCTCAAAGATTTCCATTTTGGAATATGCAATTTCCATACAAGATTTCCAACATTTTAAAAGCTTCAGCTTTCTATTTGCAGAGGCATGTTTCCAGGCTCCAAAATGCCTTTCCAAACAGACTCAGTTCTGAAACTGGATGTGGGAATGAGTAGCGAAGCCAAAACCACAACCACAGTTAATGACTATTATCTCTTTGGAATTAAATAAATATCCTGTGGGATCCTGCAAGAAAACCACACTTTGACAGTACTGCTAGCAGCAATTCTCCCATGCATATGCTTTTGTCTTTGAATGGTAAATATTACAATGTTGATGCAGAACGAGATTTATCTACCACTCTACCACTCCCATCATTATTTCCTACTTGCTCTGGTTTCCTAACCTCTAGGCACTGCATCACAGAAGAGCCTGTGTGATGAAGAATTCAAGAAAACGGAAAAATCTGACACAAGATCTGTAAAAAGTCCTGGGGGGGGGGGGGAATGACATGACAGAGGGAATGACTGGTGCCTCTCTTTACTTAGGCATCATGACTTCTGCATGAGAAGTTGGCCACTGGGTCTGCATCTGTGGTCAGCCCACAGAGTCTAACCTCTGTGAGCGTGGAGCAGAGGGAAGCTGCACAGAAAAAGTTTGCAGCAAAGAGACTGATGACCCCAGGTAGGGTCCTCACATCATCCTTCCTTTGCCTTTTACTGGTAAAATGCAGACCTCCTTCCTCTATCTTCAGAGAGGGTAGATTTGCTTTGTACAGAAAATCCAGATAGCAGATGTTACTACTTGCAAACATGTGAAGAAACAGAGGAGTGTAAATTCTACATCAGAGGAACAAATATGTTGCTCCCCTTCCAGTGGTGAAACATGAACTTTGCTCCATTTATGATTCTTGCATTGTCTCACTGGTTTTCCCAAGAGAAAAATGCATGCTACATCCTGTGTAAATACAAACTAATGGCTATAGGCTAAAATGTGACAATCTACACAGAAAATTCTCAGATCAGTAGTTTGGATGGAAATTCTGCAAAAACAAGCTCAAACAGTTTTTGTTAAGTCATTTCTCAGGCAGTAGAATTGCAGATGTTGTTTATCAAGGTAGATAAAAGATTAATTCCTCCAAACCCAAGGATGTGCTAATATCAATGGAAGATATCTTTAACATCAGTGTTCCTTTAGAAAGTAAGGAAATTTCCATTTAAGTACATTCCTAGGCTAATTCCCATGCATCTGCCCTCTTCAGGCAAGAAAAACACCACCCCTGCATAATATGTTCAGATGTCCTCTGCATGCTGAGGTCTGTATAGGTTCAAGAAAATGCTTTCTCTTCCAGAAAGGCTTCAAGGAAAGGAAGCTTGAAACATATTCAGCACAGGCTAGTGGTGTCATTCTGACTTGTTTCCACCCTGAAATGGGCTACTGCTCAAAAGGAAGAAATAGAACATCGTCATCCCCTCCACAGAAAGGTATAATTGGATAATCTGGACACGTGGTACAACTAATTTACTTATTTTCAAAAGATGCCTCAAGTTATGACTACCATAATTTCAGGTGTGGATTACAGAAATTCAGATCTCATGCCTCCTAGTGCTGTTCAAAGTCATACCTTAGACTTCAGTGAGCTTTGATCAGGCCCATGTAAAGCTAAGACACTTTGGAATCACTGCCCAAGTATCAGTTAAGAGTCTGCAACAGCAGAACTACATTGGCCCACTTTAGAATGACCGTAAGGAAGAACGCCTGCAGAAGAAACCTGTCTGCTATTAGTTTTGAATAGGAAAACCTGAGAAACAAAAAATGCCTGAAAATGTGCCTATTAGGGACAGATCCACACCTTGTTTCAATTGAATTCATTGAAGAAAATAAAGCCATATTAATTTTAAACAGCAAAGAACTTTTTTTTTTTTTTTTAAGTTGATAAGAAGTCATCTAAATCTTGAACTGCCATTTGGATTAAACCTCTGGAAGTACTGCATTCCCCTTTTCATTATTTTTTTGGTGTACATTAGATTAAGTAGAGGACCTTTCAGCCAATCCAGCAATAAAGGAAATTTCCAGATGAGCATTATTAATAAGAGATGGGATTTTCAATTCTTTTTTTTAATAGGAACACAAGTCCTATTAAAAGAAAATACGGAAAAACAGCATCCAGTGACCTGCCAGTGTCTGTTGGAATTCCTCAGAATAGCTTTTCACAAGATCAGATTTTTAAAAAGATCCAGGACTTTTACCAAAATTTAATTTGGCTGATAATTTAGTGGGAAACAAGATCCACTGAACAGAACTTCTCTGTTTGTCAACACATTAACTTTCTACACTTTGTTTGCATTGTCCCGGAATGTCTAGACATACAGCATGGTAGGACAAATACTGAACATTATTTGATATAAGCAACACAATGCTCATCTAAAGCTTTTGCATGAACATCAGGCAAAGAGACTTACCAAAGCGGATTTTTTCTGTAAAATATTGGTATTTTTGTTGCCAAAAATGTCAAAAAATGACTTTTCCCACTCATATAACAATAAGGTTTGATAGGTAGAATGTATGAAATATACAGTAGCTTCTTCGGAAAGCTATCTAAGCTCACTCAGCTTACAGTATGTGGAATGTTATTACCCAGAATGTGTAATATGTATAAAAATAGGTAAAATTACTACAATATTTGTATTGAATTATAATTCCTCCTGACAGGAAGGTTACAACGGGTCTACAGTATATGTATGAAATGCTTGTACATAAAGGTAAAAAACATCATTACCTTACTGAAGAACACGTTAAATGTAGGAATGCGTAATCAGAACTGACTCTCAATTCTGCTTAGCTGGTGCAAATCTACAGAGAACCACCATCATTTCTGCACAAAACAAAACCAGTTGGGATTTTTCTTCGTTTTGTTTGTTGTTTGCCATAGAGGGGCCAGACTGAAGTTTACGGAAGAAATTCCTCTGGAAGTGGAAGTACGTTGTTTAATATCTTTCCCTATCTCCACTTTGTTACTGACAACGATCACCCACCTTTTTAAATTATTATTGCCTGACATTACATGGAGCTTTCACGGCTTGTTTCACATGACAGTGAAACAGAAAGAACCTCCAACTCCCCTGTCATGACCCAGTTCTGGGCTTGTGCTTTTTTGACAAGTCTTTAATCTGCAGCAGGCCTCATAGGCTAGTCTCCCGGAGGAACATGGTGCCAATGTTGTAAGAAACTTTTCTCATTCTGGCAGATGAGATGGAGGGTTTTGGCGGCTTCTGACCACTTCTGACCTCGAGAAAGTAACAGATCCCAGGAATTTCCTTTGGAAAGTTTTCTGGAAGTTCTTCACGGGAACGAGGGATGAAAATAAAATTTTCTTCCTTTTTCAAAAGCCTGGAAAAAAAACAACCAAAAAAAAGGACATAAAGCCTATAAAACACAGCAAAGAAACATCTCTCTGGAAGAGACTGTATTCCTAAACAAAAAATTACTTGAAAATGTTATATTACATCTAAAAAAGCCTCAGGATCCTTGACATATATATATTAACTTAGCATCATCGACTTCAAGGAGTTTTTTTGACTGAGATCTGCTAAGGATATGGCCCAAATAAGCACATTCTCTGAAAAAAAAATGTCAGGATTCAGAAAGTCACATATCAGAACAGGACTCAAATTCATAATTATTTTTATTCATAATGTGTCATTTGGCTCAGTTAAAACATGCCAGTGTTGGCTAGATGTGCAGAAATCAACATTTCAGAGTGATGACTGTCACCAGATCTCCTGCTGGTAAGAAGGTATGAAGGTGACAGATCTTGGAAGCTCTCACATGGTGGTCACTTCGTGCCCTTCATGTATTCAATAGTAGTGCATTTCATAAATTAGGTTCAAACACAGCAAATACATCTTCAGTAAAACCCGGAATCAAATCTGACACTATTCATCAGAGGTATCCATGGGTTTAATCTGGAACTCCTGGTTGGGGTCAAAAAGGAATACAGGTTCACAGGAGTCATGAAGCAACAAAGTGTCTGGGTAGATCTGAAAGTTTAAGCAAGTATATTCCTTGAAATTTGTTGGACTTGTAAAATAAAGAAAATAACTCTATAAATTTTCTTTTTGTTTCCAGTAAATTGAGTATGCATGTTCAATCTCTTGCAGCACTGAAAAGAGCAGTTTTGAGTAATGGTAAATTCTGAGCACAGTTGGATATATGAAAGTATTCTTCATATTTTGCATTCCTGAGACATTTATTCTTTCAATCAGTTCAAAGATGAAAAACATCAGTGGGAAGATCTTTATTAGCTTCAGTGGATTTTGTAATAGGTCGCTTATTTAATGGCTTAAAGGATTACTTCTGGGAAGTAAATGAATGAATGAATCCTGTTGCCAGGCAAATTTTCCAGGATTTTCAGTGCATCTAAAGGCACTTCTTTACTGAGTTTTTCATGGGTTTTGGCTGAGACAATCTGTGTGAGCACATTGAAATATAAAGTAATTTCTTCCCAGCTTTTAAATAATCAGTTAGTTACAAATCCAACAATGTTCTCGCCTTTGAATTTCTGTGGCGATATTTCTTTAGCATGCGGTTTGAATGTCATAATCTATTTATGATCAAAATACTGTAATCTTTTCTAAATTGCATGAGAGTTTGTACAGGCCTCTACAGAGAAGCTTCTCTCATTTCTTCTCTGCAATACTTGCAGCAAGTATTTTGAGTTTTAAGATTTCAGGCTTAATAAACAGACATGGCACATTGATGCTTCCCAAACTATTTTTCTGCAAGCAACAACTGAACATTTACAACTTTCTAAGTTAAATCAGTAAGCTTTTCCTCTAGTCATTCTTCCTCAAACTGACTCTTCGTTATGGATCTTGCTAAAAATCAGTGGTTTCCTTTTCAGAGCCTAGTGTTATCGAATTGTAATGATAGTTACACAAGTATGAAACTGTAAAATATAAACATATTCTTTGAATCAGTTCAAGGCTGGCACTGAGTTCTGTTGATATTTCACACTATTTTCTTTATGGAACAGAAGTGCAAGATATTAACTAAAGGTCTTCTATTCACTTGTTTTGTGAATTGTAAGTTGGTTGCAAGTAAATGCTCCAGGAGGGATGGGTGAGTAAACAATTACTTGTTTGGAAATCCCTCCACTACTGTGACTTGGGATAAAATCGACATTCTTATATTAGATATATTGTTTGAATCAGTCTCACACCACAACAAATCAGCTAGCCAACCCTTATTGGGTTAACAAGCTACCAAGCAAGTATGACAGGAAACCTTCTTTACCAAATGCTAATGAAAGCTACTTACGATCATACTCTCTCCTACTAACTTTACCTTACATTTTTAAGAAAAAAAAATTGCTATCTCTTGCAATATCGCTATTAGAAAGATTTTAATCAGGACAAATATGGCATCTTGTTAACACTCTCCTAAAGAACAGGCTCTTCAGATTTCTTAAATATATTGGACCTGACATTTGTTTTTCTAGGTTGTGAAAGAGGTAATGGTTCATATTTCTTACAGCATAGTGCACACTACAAAAATAAATAACCTGCTAATCCTCAGTGCATAGAAGTGAGGACACTTTTCTGCAGGAACTTTACCTCCTAAATTTAGGCCAATTGTTAAGTTAAAAAAGAGAGTAGCAGTGAATGGTCATGGTCCAGATCAACAGCCCTTGCCATGTTTCTTGTCCTTTTCATGGGTACAAAGAATCACAGATACGTCTACCAAGGAGTTGAATGAACAATGCACACTCTCAGTGAAGGCAAGTCTGAGCCACATAATCAGGTTTATCATTACCCCTCTGGCTCAGGGGAAAAGCCACTACAGAACTTCTGGTCTGGAAGGTTTCCTGGGTGGTGGCACCTAGTTCTGGCTGCTTGCCTCACTCTGTGGACCACTGTCAGAATATTTTGTTGTAATGAAGTCATATTGCCTGTTTTGAAAGTCTGAAACCATAATCTATCCTTTAACCGGAGGAAGTTTTAGGGCAACTTAAACTCTACATAATGTCCTCAGAATGTCCTAGAGTTGTAGAACTTAAATTGTAGTTACACAACCTTCACAGTTCAGCAATATGCACATAAAAACTACTCGGAAAAAAATGCAATTTATCTCAGCTGCATTTCCTGCATCATTTCTGTGTATTTCCTTTATAGCACTATTGTAAAGGATATCCTTATAGTAGGTTATTCAAAGGCTCAAAATTCTGTGTTCCACTCAGGTGGTTAGAAATGCAGTTTACAATTCAATGCTTAAATTGTGAGGATCGGGATGCTTAAGCATTCCTATAAATTGCCTGGAACTATGTCTGCCCTCAGCTTGTCTTCTTTGTTGAAGCTTCAGGAGAAGAATTTCTTAAAACTGATTTGTTGTTAACACCTTTCCTCCTACGCCAAAATCTTCCAGAACTGTTTAAATTCTTGTTCTGTCCCTTCCCTGGTGGAAGTGTTGTTGTTTTCAGACAAAAGAAATAGTACCTGAGGATTATCCCATTTCTTTTATCATTTTCAGTTTGTTCATTTAAAAAAAAAAAAAAAAAGTGACAGTACAGAAACAGAAAATGTGGTTATTTTCTAGTGGAAGGAGCATTTCAAGGTCAAGACATCTGTACATGAATGAAAATTGGGATCATGGTGGGAGTCTTGAAGAAGCTTCTAAAAGTTGTACCTCATTTTTGCATGGGTGGAATGATAGGCAATTTTATTTCAAACTGTTTTGGCAAGAAACATTTACATCTACAACACTGAGTTCCTATATTCAGAAAATGAACTAACAAAGACTTGTGACTGAAGGATAATTTATTGCAAGGACCTCTATGCTGAACGCATGCTTTCCACATGATCCTTGCTCTGTCCATGACCATTGATTAGCTAAAACTCATACATAAAAAGTATTCTCAGAATTAGTAGAAAGGATATCTGCAAATATTTTATGGATTCTTTTGTGAAAGTGGGCTAACTTGCTCCATCTTTTCTCAAACAAGATGCAAACACAAATTGGATCTCTTCAAAGGGAGGAATAAGACAGCGAGAGGAGCAGCCACTTAGGAGCCTGGAGTAGCAACGCCATTGGAATTATGAGAAAAACAAAATACTTTGAGAACCATATTTTCACTGCTCAAGGAATAAATAATTACCACATGTGCTAACTCAGTTCTAGCACCAGTGCTGAGGAAGCATTCACCAAGTTTCTGCACGTTCTAATACCCTGAGTTACACTATGAGGGCTTCTGAGAACACATTGCCTGAACAGTGCCTGGAAACCTTTGAAACCTCCTTCCCACTGCTGTGCTTGCTGGACATGGCTACCACAGGTTGCCACATGCCAGAAAAATCTGCAAATCCCAGCAAATGCCATCAGGTTTCTCTGGCAGCAGAAGCCCAGCACAGTGCATAGATTGGAGTGCTCAGAGGCCTGTCTTTTCTCTTGCCCTTTATACAGGTTTGTTTTAAAGGACACCTTCAGGACACACAGGCAAAATCTGTCCAGAATCAAGATAGTAAGGAGCAAGAGACTGATCCCCATGGTGGAGCAGCCTGTCCTCAGCCAGGGTCCTCCTCTTGCTTGCCACCTGACTGCGGGAAGAGTTCAAGAGCTCCAGCTTCTCTAGAATTAAGTGAGGTATCTCCAACTGCACAGGTTGCTCCCTTTTGTCTTCCTCAAGACCTCCACAGCATACACCTTACACCACAGTTCCTAAGTGCCATAAACTGATACATATATATGTATACAAAATATGTATTATATAATAAACTTCAAAACCATGTTTATACCTAATCAGATATGAGACATGATAATTAGGGCATCTGCTGTTTCAATAAACTGTGTATCACAAATATATTCAAGTAAGGTTTTTAACAACAGCTAAATAATTATTCAGCTTTGTGTTTGCATATATACATTTTAACCTCTATATGATGAAGTTCCACATAACTTAAATAATAGTCGTGTTATGATGGGATTTGTCAATTTGCTGAATCTGAATTAAAAAAGCATCCACTCAGAACTGAACTTCAATACAAACTTCTTTCAGGAAAATTGCTTTCTGTAGAAAATTTGAACAATATTTCTGAAAGAAATACAATGCACTTCAATAAAGGAGAACATGCACTGCCTTCCCAAATATAGTATGCACCAAGAAAAAAAAACTGACCAGGTCAATCTTCCATAAATATTGCCTTTCACAGGGATAGCTATCAACAGAAAAAAGTTTCTTTCCACCCTAACTCTTAAAGAACTGTGAAAACTGTAGCTAACCACGTTCGCATACACCTATTAATTGGTAAAATTGGGAAAATTTAATGAATGGCTTCCCAGATGGGTTATATGAAGCCCATCTCCTGGTGGACTATTAAGTCCTTCCTCTGTGGCAACAAGCATTGGTCACTCCACCAGCTGAGCATCTGGTTTGATAGCATACAGCAGCTCATTTCTTTCTGTATGATTTCAGATTATAATTATTATGGTATTCATTAGAAAAATTGGTAGGCTACTCATAAAATACTCTGTATAAAGGTACAAATTTTCTATTGTAATACCCAAAATCAATGCACTTCTTTCTAAATCTGGTATCTTTAAATTTTCCCCTCAGTTTCTATACGAACTAGAAAGATCAGGAGACTGATAAAACACTGACAATGTCTCAATCTAATTAATATCAGATGGCACGTTGCATTTTTAAAAGTATAGAAGTTCATATATTGGTGTTTTTCTTCATACACATCAATTTTAATAATATTATGAAAGGACTAGGTATGATATTTTTAATACAATGCATTGTATATCACATGCAGCTCAGCACAGTGGATGTCGATCAGTGACTTTTAATGCCTTTAATAAAACTTTTTCCATACAACATTCTGTGAGATAACAGTTTAAAAAACTGTCCAAAACTCTGCAGGTTTTAATAATTTTAAAAGCTGAGGGGCAATTTTGGCAGATGAACCAGCAGTGACTTCTCCCAGTTCAATAAGAAGGTACGCTTGGTTGCTTTCTCTCCTAAATCACATAAGGATGTAGGAGACAGTCTGTTCATTGTTGCCTAAGCTCGGCATCCAGGTTTATTGCCCAGAACATAATGGAAAATATCTGCACCCAACACTTGATGCCAGAAGCACCTTCTTCACAAGGGAGATGGGAAGAAGAAGAAAAAGAGAATTCACTTTAAAAACTGTTATGTGACAAACCACAACAACCACGTTTACCTTCTTTTGATAGCTGCTTAGAGATCCCAAGGCATTACATTGTAATACTATTAGAGAAACAGGATGGATATACGTACATTATATTAATATCTGATAAAAGTCATTATTTAGGCTGAAATAAATAATTTTAAAATATTTAATCTCTCTTCTGTGCGAAAGAAGAGTCTCTTAAATCTCAATCCTTACTTCCTGAGTACAGAAAATAGTGCAATTTTATTAAATTCAGATTAATTGAATGAGCCTTGAGCTGATTTGCCAGTTTGCTAAAGGAATAGAGAATGCTTTATTCTTCTGTTATTCCTTCTCAGCCTCATGTTTAAACTGGGACCAGTCTGAGATCCTCCACTCCCTCTCCAGTTTGCACATGTTTCAGTGGAAGTTTTACCAGTGCCATTCCAGTGCTTTTATTTTAAGATGCTCAGTGATTCAAAGCAACTGGGGCTCTGTAATCTTTCAATCAAAAGACCTGTCTGAGTCAAGAGAACAAGATATTTTAAACTGAAGTCAGCTCTTATCCCCAACAGCTTCAAAGGCTACCTCAGTAAAAGGTGCTGTTTCACACTGCAGAGCTCTGCCCAGGCAGGTGTAACTAGAGCAAGGCTGCCCCAGGTCCACTGCTGCTGCTAGGCAACACCAAATCTTATATTTATATATTTAGACTCTGATTCTTACATAGGCTATTATGGGCTCACAGGGAAGCATCTGAAACCAGTAACAGACATTCTGAAGCACCGTTATAACTTGAATGCTGATGATGCTTTATAATGCATAATCTGTACTGTAAAATGAAAGCTGATAAATATTAGATGTGGTCCCAGTATCTGCACGCTTTGTGAGCACAAAACTTTAGACAATGGTAGACACAAACATGTACTGATAAATGCCAATACGTAATTGAAAATTCTGCCATTTCCATACTGACTGCGGAATTATCTACTTTGGAAAACACTGTTAGATAATAAAAATATTAACTGAGTACACAGCAGTACAGTATGATCAAATAGAAGCATTTGATGAAATATAAGGTCAACCATAAACACATTTCAGTTTGCAATGAATCACTTTCTTTATACACAGCAAATTATACACTCCTACAAATTATATTTAAGTTATATACAGATGCATGTGATCCCAACTTGTTTATTTAGATAGTACATGATGTTCAAACCCCCTAGATCACCTTCAGAAGCCCTGAATAATACTATACTATAAAGAATTTTGTAATTACAGTCTCTCCTGACCACTATGTCAGCATGTCAGCAGTGTCATTTCTTGACTTCTTGCCTGTCTCTTCTTATGCTTACAACCATACCAGGAGTTACGGTTTGAAATAGCCTTTCTAAGTCTCTCTATGCACATTTATTTTACTTTCTCATATAAATTTTGAAGCATGTAATATAAACTTGTTCCTTGCCTTTTCATCACTACTTTTAGCCATTCACAGAATCATAGAATGGTTTGGGTGGAAGGGACCTTAAAGATCATCCAGTTCCAACCTCATTGCCATGGGCAGAGACACCTTCCTTTAAGACCACATTGCTCAAAGACCTGTCCAATCTGGCCTTGAACACTGCCAGGGATGGGGCAGCCACAGCTTCTCTGGGCAACCTGTGCCAGGGCCTCAGCACCCTAATAGTGAAGAATTTCTTCTTTATATCTAGTCTACTCTACTCTCTTTCAGTTTAAATCCATTCCCCCTTGTCCTGTCCCTACATGCTCTTGTAAAAAGTACCTCTCAGGATTTCTTGTAGGTCCATTTATGCACTTGAAGCTGCTCTAAAGTTTTCCCAGAGCCTTCTCTTCTTCAGGCTGAACATGACCAACTCTTTCAGCCTGTCTCCATAGGAAAGCTTCTCCAGACCTTGGCTCATCTTCATAGCATCTTTGGAGTCACTCCAAAAGGCCCATGTCCTTCTTAGGGCCTTCTTAGGCCCCTTAGGGGCCTTATAAGGATGCTGGGGAGAGACTCTTCATTAGGGACTGTAGTGATAGGACAAGGGGTAACAGGTTCAAACAGCTGAAGTTTAGATTGGATATAAGGAGGAAGTTCTTTACTGTGAGGGTGGTGAAGCACTGGAATGGGTTGCCCAAGGAAGTTGTGAATTCTCTGTCACTGGCAGTGTTCAAGTCCAGGCTGAACGGAGCCTTGGGTGACATGGTTCCGTGGGAGGTGTCCCTGCCCATTTCCAACCCTAACTATTCTATGATTCTATGATTCCTATGCTACGGCCCCCATAGCTGGATGCAGGACTGCAGGTGGGGTCACAAGAGCAGAGTAGAGGGGGAGAATTACCTCCCTTGACCTGCCCAGTACTGTGCTGGGTCTGTGTTTCTCTCACATGCTAACAGACAACTGCATGAATCTGTTTCTGCCCACTTTATGATTCAGTTTTTCTGCCTCTTGTTTAATTAGCTATACTTGCTCCTTCCTGTAATTCTAATCTCAAGAAGAATATAATTTTATTCACTAATTTTAATTACTTTTAACTTAATTTCTGTCTGATTTATATTTTAGCATATCAGACACTTCCATTCTTGGATGAAGAAATTCCATTTAAAACTAATTTACATAGGTATGGTGATAAATAAATTTTGAGATTCACAGTTCTGTATAAGAGAAAAAAAAAAAGAAGGGGAAGAGGTATTGTCTGAGCAATTGCATACAGATTAACACAGAGAAACAGCCCCGACACCTGAACAAAAACCACACATCAGAAAATTACTTCAGGCACAGAACACTGGAAAAAAGAGTAAGATTGAGATCTCCTGCCAAAAAAGTGAGTAAATCAGTGACAATGCAAGTAGCAGAAATTCTAATAGTCGAACTGTCAAATTTGAACAATAAGGAACACCTTTTTTTTTATTTAGGAGGTGTTCCTCATAACTGGAGTTATTCAAGCCTTCTCTCTATTTGCATAATTTCTTCAGAGATTGAGGGCTTTGCCATTTTCAGCCTTTTTTCCTACATTAAAAACCTGCTTTTATCAAGTGTCTACAGTGCTACATAAGAAATTTTATCTTCAAGAATGCAAAAAGACTCTGAAGGCTTGGCTACACTGGCAAAATTAAAGACTTTCTTCTGACCCAGTGGAATTATGCTTCCTTCTGTGAGCTGTGCCTAGCAAGTGGAACTCAAACCATTAGCCTAAAGCTGTAATAGTGCATAAAATCAGTGTCTTGGGGGACATCTCCCACTTCTTCCGCTACATGTTATTTTAGGCAGGAATGGTTGGCCTTCCTATTATGTTTTCTTGCCTTCACCGTCTGGTATCTTTGAGCATTCTGATGCAGACCTTCAAACTAAAGACTGATAGCCCTATGCAACATCTCTTTCCGGTTGTCCTGGTGCCCTGATGACTTTTTATTGAATATCATGTGATGAGGACAGAACAAGTTCCAAGATCTGACTCAAAGCATGTTGAAATAAAAAAAGTATACAGAGGTTAAGAGGACTTACTGGTATGTGGTTGGACTGATATTAATGCGGCGTGGGTGACTTCCTGACTCGAACTTGCTTGCAAGGGTGACATTGTTCCCAAAGAGACAGTAACGTGGCATTCTTACACCAACAACACCAGCCAGCACTGATCCTGAGTGAATGCCTATCCTCATCTGGAAAAACAAGAGAAGCACATCAGTCTGTTTCTCTTGTGTTGCTCAGGGTAACGTCATTAGCACTTATTGACAAGCCAGTCACAGCAACCCTTTCAAAGAAATAATAAACCAAAGTGAAGGGGAAGAAAACATTCTCTCTCATTCCTCTAGCTTAAATAATGTGCAGTTAAAAGAAGAACAAAACATGGTTATAATTTCACTAAAACTATTTATTCTGTGCATGTTTGCTGAAGACAAAACAGGAATCATAAACAGAATAGGACAGCATCACTAAGAGTTACTGCAATATCAGCTATGAAATTACAGAAATAGATATGTTATAGGGGGACATTTTTGCCACCTCTTCTAATACAGGCTTTAAAGTAAGACCCATATTTTCTCAAAATGCCAGAAAGGGTAACAAAGTGGAGCTAATGAATATGGGACTTTTATCTTCTTCATATTTTTTTTCTTCCAAATTACTCAAGGTCTAGTGTCTTCCTCATTTTGTCAGATTGAGATAATGCAATGTGGTAAAGATGCTGGAGATTAAGGCATTAATTAAATAATTGTATTGCCCTCAAAATAAGGAGGAATAGACCCCAGCCAATTAAAAACAAACAAAAACACCCAAACAACCAAATGTTGCTATTCAGCAATTATCCCCTGTAAGTGTCTGAGATGTGGCGATTACATAGATTTGTAAAGCTTGGAGCCAGCATCCAATTTTCTTTCAGAGTGAATAAACAGAATTATTCTGCATACATTTTAGCAACCAATTGTGCTTGCAAAGAAAATAATTTTTACAAATAGGAAAGTCTTTTTTTCCTATTAACTTTCTAACATTAAAAAATGAAAGGAAGATATTTATACCTTCTGAGCATACTCTTACTTATTGCAACTGGACTGCTGCAGAATCTGAAATAATGCAAAGAAAATAAATAGCAGCTACTAAAACAGAGGGTCTGAAGGGGTCTGAATGAGTGACTTAACTAATAGTATTTTCATTTGACTTAATTCGCAGTTATTGCAATGTGCTTTTGTCTTTCAACCCCCATTTTTTAATAACACTATACATATTTAATACAATTTATTTAGTTTCTGTTAAGACAAATGCCAGCATTTGATAATCTTGGTGTCCATAAAGTCCTAAAAACATGTGGGACTGCACATCATTTCATTGGCTAGATTTCTTCCTATGTGTTCAAAGTTTTTACCATGCAGCTAAGCACCATTTTCATTTTGTTCCTCTATGTCACAATGGGTATAGCATCATATCTGCAATATGCTACGCTCATGTGTAACCTAAGAACATGTTCTGCGTTCAGTGGGATACTACTTAACAACAATCGCAAAAGCAACATAAAATCTTCACAAAAATGCTGTTAAGTACAGACTAGGAATTTTTTTTTTTTTTTTGTGAATAAATAACACTTGGATTTAATTGAACTTTCAAACCTTTACTACAATTTGGAAGGCAGCCACCAAACTCCTTCAGACACTCTAAGCTATCGGATTGAGAATCACTTAAAAACTTGCTTTGGTTGTGAACACCACACCTACACTATTATGGTCATGTTTTGGAGCATGAAGATTCCCTGCTTTTGCTACAATGTACATTTACACTCCATTGTTCGTTTCCAGTGAAAAAGGTGTTCCTACAATCAAGAAGTGATCAGCCCTTCTGCATATTAGTGAGGTCAGTACCTGCCCTCTGCAAAAGATTACAAAGAGATGGTCTTGCTCACAGAAAAGCGTGTTGTCAGCTTTTGATAAATAATAAAGAACTTATTTACATTGCCTTGGTTTCATGAGACAGGAGAACAATCACTTATTTTGTACACAATTTTAAGAACAGTTAATGTTACCTATTTGTTCCACTAATACTGCACATTTATTTAGGAATCATTAAAAGATCACTCGTGACCTCTTCTAAGGTATAATCAACAACATATGAAGGACAGATTGAAACTATAAGAAAAAGCACTAGGTAAGTTTTGCTGTTGGAAAGTGGAAATAACACTATACATTAGAGTGGAAGGAAAATCTGCCAGCAAAAAAATGTATTAGGAAAATAAAATCTAATTTTGCCATATATGCAGTGAAAAGTAAAGTAGTTGCTTTTTTTTTTACTTTCACTCCTGAAGTGCTTCTTTGTAAGCATCTACATAGTTTTTTATGGTTCAGTGTTTCAGTGACAGAGGACTTCACAAGGATTTCCAAACCCATGAGATTTTCCAAATTCTGTGTAGTAAGAGCTTAGGATCTCTTGAAGAACCCAAACAGCACTCACACAGTAAACACTTTCAAGACCTTTTCTCACAGTTTTCTTAAAAAGACACTGGGGAAATAGCCTTTGTGGTTAAGACTTTTCAGGATGCTCCAAAGAAACCAAGACATTACACTGTTAGACTCACTGAAAAAAATTACAATCTGATTTACCACTCTAACAGAAAATATTTTCCTTTTCAAGTTTAGGTGAATGAAGCTAAAGCCATGCCAGCTGCCATGGAAAAACTGAGGCTAGGAGCAAAAATAATGGATATTTAAAATTTCATTCAGGAGTACATAAAATCATAGAATTAACTAGGTTGGAAAAGACCTTTAAGATCATCAAGTCCAACCATCTACATACATTAGGGTTTTTTGTGAACTGAGTGACTTTCAGTAGGAAAGAGACAGCTTTTCTATTTAATACAGTGTGTATCTAAAGAGATTTAAAAAAAAACTTGGTTTGGCTGAGTACAGAACATTTTGTGTTCTGTAGTATTTTTGACTATTTTAAAAAAACATCCTCCTATAATAAAAATGCAGATGTTCTCACAAACACAGGTTGAACTAAGGACCACATACAGCTGCCAATGAGAGTGTCAAAATCTGAAGTTTTCATTGGATGCAAGAAAACCAGTGTAGGTTTTCTCATTAAACCATAGTGATAAATGACTTACACAAGGCAAAATTACACCACAAATGTTTTGCAGTAAAGCCTCACTTCTGCTTCATTATATGGTCCTCTAAAAGAAAAAAGCCTGCCATGAAGTATTCCATAGTGTGCTTCGTTGTAATGAGTGTAACCATGATATTGGTTGTGTTTTACTTTGTAGGGAAATATGCTTTACATAAGAATGTCTTTTCAAGATTTTACTTCATCTGTAGATAAATTATTCTGGCTTTTTTTCTCATTGAGTTGAAAAGTGTTGTGATAACAGTTTAAGGCCTTTTTTTATGAAGTGAGAAAATGTGTGACCAAATTATTAATGAGATACTTACTGGGATACATCAATCTTGCATATTTACTTTGCAGCAAAAGGAAATCTGCCTAGACAACTTGATTTAGAAAAATAATAACAGTCATACATGTATACTTACAGTTCCCAAGCTCTGTTACATATGCAGCCCTTATCAATGCTTTCACAGAAAAGTTACCATTAAAGATTATTAATAACATATGAAATGCAAGTTAGGTGGAACACTAGGTGCATTCTTTGTCCATAATAACTATATTTATTCATTTATGTCCTTTAAATATGTGTAACACACTATGCATGTATTAACTATCTTAAATTGAGCAGTTTCAATCTGTTACAATGGCTCCTTCATCTGCCCTTAATTGTTTGGTAAAATATAAAAGGGGCACATATAACTGAGACAGAAAGTTCAGAGACATTATGTTTCCATATGGAAAGACAGCTCTTTGGAAACTATCACAAAGACAAGACTGCCATGACAAAAACAATAACCAACCAATCAACCAAACCTAAAACAAAAAAAAGCCAGGAAATACCAGACTCTAATATTTACAGAACAGTGAATACATGGACAAAGGCAAATTACATTTCTAGAGCAGAATATCAGAAGTCACAATGGGAAATGAAACATGAAGCCACGTGAATGAAAGGCATTTTATATAAAGAAGAACAACTTGAATTGTCTGCAATAGAAAGATTTAGAGTGGAAAATGACAGGGAGAATAGAGATTAACTAATTTCATCTTTGCATCAGCTGCAGTAAGATGGAGAAAAGCTGATGTGAGTGTCAGAGGCATAAAAGAAAAATAGCCTGCATTGATAATTGGAGGCTGAGAGGACAGACATAGGTGTGTGGAAAGGAAAAGAAGCTTCCAAATAATTTAAAGAAAATGTAGCAGTATTTGGATATTGCCTGTAGGATAAGGCAAAGGGAGCAGAAATGGCTAAAACTTGGGTGACAGGAAGGATAGTGGTTTTCTATAATAGTCATAGATAAAGAAGGTTCGTAGGGAAAGATAAGGAGCACTCGAACTACTGTCATCCTCTGATGGGAAAACATGCCAGAAGTGGTGTCAGTGAGAACTATAGTCTAGGCTAGGCTAAGACAGAAAAGTCAGGAACAAACAGGAACAGGGATAATCAACATAATAATATTATGTTTTTCTAAACTGAACATTCTGTTCAAGTTCAGAACTTCTGAACTTGAACCGAATGCTCCATTGTTTTTCTGATACACTGAATCTTAGAAAAGCTGTGTGTCAGCCCTTTACACCTCATTATTGCCAAAACATGACTTTTATTTTCTGTAAGTAAAAGTGCTAGGGGTTGTTTTTGCTGTGCAGTTTCCATCACTTCCAATAGCCCCAATGGCTTCTTAAGCACCATACTGAAAACAGCATTCTTCCATCAATATAAAGCCTAATTAATCCAAGTGAGACAAAAAAAAATGCAACATTGAAAACTCACAACCTATATACCCTCACTGTACAGTGAAGAGGCAAAAATAATTTATAAAAAGTAAAGGAGCGAAGTGGCATGCCTGAAGTAAATTTTATCTTTACGAATTTATTCCTTTACAGCTTTTCTGTGAACCAGCACATTCACAATGAGCAGATCTAAAATTTACTTTAACTTCAAAGCTCTTAAGCTTTTTTTTCCTTTTGAAACCCTGTTGAAAATGCATTCTCCTTTCCCTTTCATTTCCTCCTGTAATTTTCAAGGAAAAAACCTGGCATTAAAAAGCAAGTGGAAAGACACCATTCTGCAGTCTCAGTAGTACTTGTCTCTTCAAGAAAATTTTATAAAATCTCCTCAAATCTAAGTTTTTTGACCAAAATATGTCTGCATGTTGATAACCAACAGAATACTTTAAACCTCATATTTCCCTTCAGTCAAAACTGAGCCATTGCATTACAAGACTTAAAAATCCTCCTTTATTAGTTAGACCATAAAACAATGTTTCAAGCTGCAATGATTCCTGAAAGGAGAATTAACTGGTTTTGTAATTACTCTTCAACCTTCTTACATACATGATGCTATGCAAAAGTATCTGCAATCTTGTTCAAGGGCTTACAAACTGATTTTTAAAAGCATAACCTGTGTTTAACTCAGAGAAAGGACACATCAGAGACATTGACAGGTGACAGCATGAAGAATTGGAAAAGGACATGACATTGAAAACTGATTTCTGAGCTGAAAAGGCTTTTTGTGGACAGTATTGAAAGACTATTGGAGAAAGGAGTCTGTGGGTGCCTCTCTTTTAGTCTTCCAGTGAAGAGTAGCTGATGTTACAACATCAAACATTCCAATTCAAATCGAAGCTCTGTGTAACCTGTGTTCTGCTAAGCACAGGGCAAAAATACATGCTAATTTTCAAAATTATTTCTGCCACAAGTAATTTTTAGTTCAGGGATTTCCTGAGCCAGAAGAAATCCTTTTTGTAGAGGAAAGGTGCTTGTCATTCACAGTTCCTCCTGAAATATGAGCTATCGTAATATTTCATTGGAGTGCTAGCTGCACACATTCTTCACACTGCACACACAGAGAGAAGGACCTTAGTAAACAGTTCTCAGACTCTGAAAAAGTTACTCTCATGCTAGGAAGAGAAGTCTGATTGTTTCACAGGTTAACTGCATCCAGAAGGACACAAAATTCATGATCACAGAAATGCCTGCCAGACGTGAGCTGAAGTGAGGGCAGGCTGGGAATTAGGTGACACAGTCTGGAAAGCAATCATGGGCAGAAGTAATGCTCCACTCAGCCAGCCTGGAGATTTCCAAGCCTTAATAATGTGACTGACTGGCAGAAGGTCAAGACTTTGTGCTGAGCTGGTAGCAGAGCTCAGGGCTGACATGAAGTAGTAGCTGTATGAAAATACTACCAGACACATGGATGTCTCAGCAAAGCATTTAAATACAATAGGAAATGTTCTGCTGAATCAGGACTTTCGACATCAGTTTCCATAACCTACATGGGTATCTGTACACTACCATTTCTCAGATAAATGAAGCACTCCTCACTTTCTGCCCTAGCATACCCAGTGATGGTCTGTGTTTCAGAAAGGACCCTCTCCCGTCAGCCCTTGCAGTGTCCTTCAGAAAGGAAAAAGTCACCTCTCATGGCTGTCAGTTCATGACACACTGCCAGATCCTTTCAAAGAGAATGTGTTAAATTCTGTATGATGTTATCTGCTCTAATATTGTGTAGTAGCTTCTACAGCAGTGCCATCTCTAAATCTCAAAATACACAACACAGGGGAATTTATTTGTAAAATATATTAATGTAAAATAGACTCTACAGAGCTCAGAGGTCTGAAATCAGGGCCACACACTGGTGAATCAATGTGCCTTTCTGCTCCTTCAAAGAACTGCAAGTTGACAGGACTGACAGCTTTGCCCTGACATATGCTTTAGTGTGTGGGTTATCTGTATTCTTAGACAGATTTATAAATATCACAGTGTCTTTCTGGAAGGGGACATATGACAGTACAGCTCACTACAGGATTGTTGCCAAGGAACAGACCTGCTTAGAGGAAAATATAGATCACTTTGAATTTCACAAGGTGTTCTATAGAACTAAACTACAGGATACATTTCCCCCATATTTGAACAACATTCAAAGAAATGAACATTTAGGTATTTTCTAAAGAGAATTTCCTAAATTTCTTACTCATAAACTTAGAATAATTCACCCTGTCTGAAGTAAAAAACTCAGCAAACTATACAAGATCAATGAGAATACAATAATAAGCTAACAAACATTGAATTTCTTCCGACAGACAAATAAATAAAATAGTTATTGGGTAAAGCAATCATGTGGTTTGTGTAAAATACATAGAATTAAATCATAACCAATGTGTTGAACATTGCACATGTACATCCCTGGACTTCTTGGCATGCAGTCATCTCTCCTGAATGTGGAACAAGGTGCTACGAAGCATTTCTACATAAAGAAGCCTCAAACTTGAAGGCTGAAATTCCTTTTTTTTTCATTTAAGGTCTTCCACTATGATCTAAGTTAGCTCTGCACCCTTCCCCTAAGATTCCAGAGAAGTGATATTAATGTTAACATACTTCCTCAAAAGCTACTGCTCCCCCACCAATAAAATGTTGCATTTCGAGGCTGATGCAGCATTTAATCAAAACCATTTTTTATTGCTTTCTTTGAACAGTCATTTTAAAGGAGAAATTTAATTACTGTGTGAATCCGTGTGTTCAGGCACTTTAAAAAGAGCTAATCACAGAATCATCGAATCATAGAATAGTTAGGGTTGGAAAGCACTATAAGATCATCTAGTTCCAACCCCCTTTCTCATGGGCAGGCACGCCTCCCACTAAACCATGCCACCCAAGGCTCTGTCCAACCCGGCCTTGAACACCACCAGTGATGGAGCATTCACAACTTCCCTGCGCAACATATTCCAATGCCTCAACACCCTTACAGTAAAGAATTTCTTCCTCAGATTAAATCTAAATTTCCCCTGTTTAAGTTTGAACCTGTTACCTCTTGTCCTATCACTACAGTCCCTAAGGAAGAGTCCATACCCAGCATCCTTATGAACACCCTTCAGATACTGGAATGCTGCTCTGAGGTCTCCACTCAGCCTTCACTTATCCAGGCTGAACATCCCCAACTTTCTCAGCCTATCTTCATAAAGGAGGTGCTCCAGTCCCTTGATTGTCCTCGTGGCCCTCCTCTGCACTTGTTCCAACAATTCCATGTCCTTTTGATGTTGAGGACACCAGAACTGCACACAATACTCCAAGGGAGGTCTCACAAGAGCAGAGTAGAGGGGCAGGATCACTTCCTTTGACCTGCTGGTCACGCTCCTTTTGATGCAGCCCAGGATACGGTTGGCTTTCTGGGCTGTGAGCGCACACTGCTGGCTCAT
>JASSUY010052514.1:0-11229 GCA_032466535.1 Forpus xanthops | reverse complement strand
AGTACTTACATATATTATTTATTTTGAATGAAGTCAAAGTTCTTTAAGTTCTTCAAGAACTGCTAGTATTTACTATCTATCTGAGAGGTTTCAATGTCAGAATGACATTCTCATTACTCACAGATTGTCTGGTTCTAATAACAAGGTAAGATGCCAAACTGCAGATTGCGTATCTCTTATCACTGTAGTTTTGGTGACTTTTATATAAGCTCTGTTTCTTTCCAAGCACTATTTTATTCTGTGACATTGACATAATCAATATCTGTCTTGCTCAGGTAGATAAACATACGAATCTAGAAAAGTGATGCACTTTAATATGAAGCCTTTATCCTTTCTTATTGATTATTAACCAATTATATGCTTGTCTCATATGCTTTCTCATTCTACAAAGAATAAATGGTAAACGTTAGCTGTGACAGCCAACTTGTACATCTAGCACCATCTTGAGGTTAAACAATTCTTGGCATGCTAAAATAAATGGACTGCTTGATCATAAGCTCGCCAGAAGCACTAGATACGTAATGCAGATACCTGTATTTTAATTGCAAAAAGTAATTCATCAATTATAGGAGAAAAATACTATTTTTTTATTTGCTTCCTTTCATTGACTTTAAGACATTTCTGTTAATTCTGCTGGCAATTAAGCTTTAATTTTTGTTCCAAAGGAAGATAGGATACTACATATTTTTATTTCTTAACTCTGACGAACACTGCACTTAGAAGTTACCTAAAGGAAGTTGTAACATTTAGACCTTTATACACAGGTTCTGCAGCAAGTATTTTGAATTTTCATTAGCATTAATACTGAAGTTTACTTCTGCATAAAAGGCACATTTACAAAGTTCGTTTTAGTATATTGGGCCAGCCATAAACATAGACTCATAGAATAGTTGGGGTTGGAAAGGACCTTAAGATCATCTAGTTCCAACCCCCCCCCCCGCTATGGGCAGGGATATCTTTTAATACTTATTTATTTCTAATTGAAAATATATGGGTATGACTGGCTATGATATTTTGAAGTTTTGAAACAAAGAAAATCAAATAAAAGCTATTGGTTTACATGATTTCTCACTATTCTCCCTGTGTTTGAAGCTTATCATGGCACTGGAACACATTTCTTGCATGTATGAGCACGGAATGATTAGGGCTTGGAAGGAAAAGAAGATAAAGCCCAGCATCTTTCCAAGGAAGCCAGGCAACAGTGACAAAACTGCTGAGCTTTTCCAGACAGACTTGCAACTCTGAGACTTTCTGAACAATATTTGTATTAACCGTTCATATGTATGAAAGGCTCACCTACACATTAGCCTTATGCTTACATTAAAAAATCTGTTGATGACTTCTGTGCTACTGTCTGAACTCATAGGTCTGTCATGAGTATTTCGAGTTAGCACAATCTCAGTTTTATGAGCACCTCATATAGCAATATTCACTCATATGGTCCTTGCTGTGTCTATGAGGTTTTGTTGATTATCATGTTTACAAACTTCGTATTTAGAACTTGTATCACTTTCAAGAGCTGACCTTTTAATTCAGTTGATGATTCAGCAAAGATACAGCAAAGATACAGAATCTAGTTTACCTTTACTAAGGAAATGGGAACATTTATGACTTAGAAGAGTGTAAAAATATGATTTTCCATAATACCAGGTATCAGCACGTTGTGCACATTGTTTTTTCTGCTTCAAAACCTGACTGAAAATACAGAGCAGAGGAAAAACTAATTGATTTAAAACCCACCTACCCTTCTTAGAGTGTTCACATGATGTTCAGTTCTACAGGGGGGTGTCATGTCATTGTACATGGAAGGATCTAATGACATGTGCATATTCACATCACATGAAACTTCTAAAACTTTTCTTTACTTTCATTTTTTACCTCATGGCTCTGTGAATGTGCCTTTCATCTTGCAATGACATACACTTAAAACTGGAGGGTTGATCTTGATAGAAGACTTCCAGCGGTTTGGCTTACACGTTTCAGTATAGTTTAACATGAATTATATCTGGTGTTTTTTCACAATGAAGATAATTGTTTTTTGAAAATCAGTTACAGCCATTGTCAACATCACGGAACTGCTTTTACTCCCATGAATGGCAAAATGTACTTCTTGTTTAGCCATAATCCCAGGACCAAATACCCCAAGATGCAGTTAAACAACTATATCTGTGGTTCTTTTAAACTTACAACAAGAACAAGAGACAACAAGAAGAACTGAATGGCACTGAAAGTTCTCCTTTTAAAAGGTTTTGTTAAAGTATCTGCAGAGGCAGCTCAAACTTTCAAGTGACAGTATTAGGGGAAATCCCATAAATACGGTCTGTGATAAGCCTCTTCCCAAAGCAGCTGTTCAAAACATCATGTAAATAATAAAGGTATAAACAGACTAACAGGCTCAGAGACTCTAATTGCCTTTCCTGTTAATTCACACTACACTCACAGAGGGATTTAAACAGCTATGTGGGCCAATAGTTCAGACAGTGGCAGACAGCCTGAAACTACAGCTTGAAAATGCACCTGGATCTAAACTTAGTCCATCCTGCAACTAATGTCTTGAAAGATAGCACTGTGTAGAAACTAGATCTATTTCTGGTTTTGCTCTGATCTCCTTTACTCCCCCCACTCCAGCTCCCTCCCTCTCTTTTCTGTCAGATCCATGTAGGCTGCCTATTTTTCAGAGCAGTAGCTGCGCTTGTGTACTTTACTGGAGAACAAGACCTGGCCTCCTGAGTCACATGGAGAATTTGACTGTTTTGTCATGAAACCCCAAATCTTGAGACTGGAAGAATCTTTATACATTTCGAAGATTTGTCTGTGTCTCTTCATTCCATCAATGGTTTATAATTTATGAATGAGGGGTCTAGGGAGAGAGCAACCCCATATACTTACAGACTAGTGTTACCTATTGACATTTCTTGGTTATGTCCATGCCAATCCAGTTCTTTCCTAATTGCTCAATTTAGACATTGAAAATCAAAATTACTTTTCCTGTTCCAGCTGCTCTAGTTCTATCATTGTACTTGACATCCAAATCAGCAGCCTGGCTGAGTATTTCAATTCCAATGTTGCTAGTCAGTGTTGTTTTGTTTTATGAAGAGCAACATTCTCAAAGCAACAAAATGTTGTATGAGACAGCAGAAGCTTAGAGCTCCCTGGTCAGCCCAGTAAAATGCTATTTAGCCTTTATTGAGATAATTAATTTGATACATATTAAGTTTGCTAAAAAGCAAATGCACTCTTTAGCATTGCAGTTTGTCTCTGAACAGATCATTTTGTTGATAGCTTTAGATGACCAATTTTTAGCAAGACAAAACGTGTAGGCCAGATCAATTGCAGGAAGCAAAAGAGCAGTCATTCAAAGGCTACAAGAGCTAGTTACCACTAGAACTTGCAGCCTGCTTTTAAAGGTGATGGAGCAGTAACTGAGCTCTTACTGAAAGATCATTTCTCACTGGAGGTGATGTTGACTGGTGGTACTGAATCAGGTGTATCTGCACCATGGCAGGACAGTCTGCAGAAGACCACAAGCCTATTCTCATGTGGAGGTGCTAGATGGGAGTTGTTATTACAGGATTTTTTCCATTTTTTTCTGATAATCACTGCTTGGCCACAACTGGAGCAGAGACACCTTGTGCAGTTAACATCTGTTACAAGGGAGTATGGCAAAGTTGCCGTCTTGTTATATTGATTATTAGGGGAGGGTTATCTTTTGGTTTTTTGGTTGTTTTTTTTTCAACAATGTATCTATTCCTTCTAAACCAACAGAGAGGGGAACATGTTTCACAGCTACTTGATTACCAGAAATAGTAGCAAGGTATATTTCTGCTTCCTGTATATTACACACTGATCAATATTGTGAAAATTCAATAATACAGTATAAATATTTGGGGTTTACACAATGATGTGTGAAATGCAACATACATCTGATAGCCTTGTCAGAACAGAAGATCTAACTACTTTTTCATTGTCTTAAACTCTTTGATTCCTCACCCATATCAAAGGTGTTCTTGTGATCGCTTTTCTTAACCACTGAGAGATTTTTATGGAATCATGAAGACACAGAAATGTACCAGATGCTGCCTGCTGAATACATCGGTAAGGTTGTGCATGCAATAAATAAGAAAAAAAGGAAACAGATCTAAATCCTTTGTCATCACACTTCTCAAGAATAATTTCCATGATGCTGAGGTCCACCCCAAAGCAGTTCACCCTTCTGAAACCATCCCTGTGACTATCACATCTGAGAAAGACATTTACTCAGAAAGTTCCCCCTTCAGTCCCATTACACAGGCTAAAGATCTATACACACCACCCTACCAGCTACCAAAGCACAGCCACATCTGCAGCTGACTGCTTCTTATTAATAACTCTAACATAACCCTTAGACACACCCTAATTCAAGACACCATCTGTATTAACATGGAGCAATGCAGATTTTAAAGCAAGGCATGCATTTATGTGCTTTTTGGAATTGTATCCTAAAGGCTGTTGCAGAAATGAATAGCGTGGGTCTGATCTGAAACTCATTCAGTTACTGGGTCATTTTCCTGGCTTTCAAGAGGCAGTAGCTCAGCTCTTATTGCCTTGTCTTGCTTCAAATGAAGCAGCAGGTGAATGTTAGATGTTTTACACAAATCTGTATAACACTATTTGTGAGGTAACAGGGAGCCCAGACTGTGGATTTTGTCATTGGTATTAGAAGTTATTATCCTCAGCACCATTCTGGGACTGTGATCCGGAGCAATTAGAAGAGGTAACTGAGCTTTGTGAAGAGTATTTCTGAATGACCTCTTCTCCCACTAATATCTCCCTACAAATGACTGTGTTCAGCCCTACCTCACTGATATCTAGCTAGGTATCTGCACCTGATAGGTATTTTCTTGATGACATTACATCTTTCCTCACCTCTGACTATAACCTTCATGAGCTCAGAAGCCTCTGAGGTGAAGAACGTGGAAGCTGAGAAGCAGACCTGTGCTCCCCTGAAGGTAACTCATTATCACAGTGCCATGAACAGCAAGCTAATCAAATAACCATTAATGACATGAAATTCACTTGCCAATTCACTTCAGGGAAGAGATCCATCTTGTGAACTAACAAAATGCATCAGGAAAGAATATCATGCTCTGCAGAGAGAAGGCATAAAAAGATGCTTTTCTACTGCCAACTGTTTTCAAAGCTCAACTTGAAACAAGTGACAAAGCAGTAGTTATTGTACAACAGATTGTGTGGTTGCCATGAAAACCGAAAGTTTCAGGACTTAGCTATTATTAGGATCCTCACTGGCACACTGAATCTTGGTAGTTGCAGGGTACACAACAGGAACCTCAGTGGGACCATCTACCCAGTAATTTGGATGTAGCTGTGTAGGAGGCCAATATTTCAAGCAGACTTTGTGTATGTGTGCAGGGTAAATCGAGGAGCCTAATCAGCTGTAAAAATGTGTATCATCTGTCCTTCATGGGATAGACTAATATTCCTCTGATGATAATTTCCAAAATGGGTTATAAATACTGAAATTTAAAAAGTTGTGAGAAACAATAAAGCCACTCAGAGCAAGCATATCAAATTATTGTGTGATAATCCCTCCCTTGCTGCAGCCAGGAGATTTTATTTTTAAGTTACATTTTTAAAATGTCTGCACCAAAGAATAAAACTGATGGGGATGTGATAATACCATACCCACTGAGACAAAAAAATCCCTCTCCAAATGTGCAAAGCCAAGATCTGTTATTATCAGACCAGGATGCATTTTTAAATTACAATGTGCACATCAATAAGAATAATAATAATAAAGGCTACCCTTGGAGCAGTGCTATTTAGACACATCCTAAAAAAGGCCTCAGATATCCTTCTGTCAGCCCTGAAATTCATCCCAGTTCTTTACTGGCCTGTGAAGTACAGCACCATGTTCCTGTATGTAAACCATGCTGCTTTGCCAAGGAGAGAAGTCAATAAGAGAAATAAATGCACATTCTCAAGCATCAAGTATTGCACCATTTCTTGGCTGTGAAGGGAAGTGATTTTTGAATGAAATCTTATATTCTCCATAAATATCTGACTAATATTTAGTGTCTCTGCTGGATTTGTCTCTGCAAGGTGTAATGAGAGAGGTCTCAGAGTTTAAATTTCCAAATTCCAAGGGCATTGTAAATGAAATAAAAGCCAGAGGAAGCTGTGGATGAGTGAGCAAACCGAGTACCTGGTTTAACCTAAAGAGTTTCATTTTTAACAAAAATGTTAGCATGAAAGGATCAGAGCATATCTAACAGTCCTTACTAGCCTGTGAATCCAAAGAATACACTGCAGCTTTTAGGCTGTGCACTTCACTGCAGTTTGCTATTGAAAATTTGGCACATCTTCAATCTGACATTTATTAGATATAAGCTGCTGTTCCTCAAGTACAAAAGGCGTTATGGAAAAACATCTGAGAAAGATGTTGCATTATAGAACAGCTGCAGGCACAGATTCTGTATCTATTTCATGAGCAGAATCTAGAGATTTCCAAAATATGGTACCTTCATTTGATAAAACTGTAGAAAATAGAATCACCTTTCTCTTATTCACTGAAAAATAATATAAAAGTGATCTTGAATGCTCAGTATGATTACAGATAAAGCATGAGATGGGATATAAATTACACTTTTTACAGACCATAAAACCAGAAGAAGTAAAGGATGCCTGGGTTCTTAATATCAATTTATAGGCTCTACCTTGAGAAAAAAGCATTAACACACACAGGGCTATGATATGAAATATGTACATTAAAAAACTGGTGCAAGTCCAGAAGATAATTTCCTAAATCAAAAGAGTTGCAACCAATGTGCTGGGAAATATATATTAAACTTTACCTTGAGAGATAAAGAATAATTCCTCTGAGAGCTAAAAATTGTGATCATTGAGGTAAAACCAATCATCCTACTGTGTGTCTTACATGCAAGCGAAATAAAGTCTAAACCACAGTGTTTTTAAAGAACCAGTTCCAGAAAAGCTGTAGTTACAAAATAGATCAATGGTTGATGCAAATTTAACAGAAAATCATAAGTGAGAGCAGGTTACAATGATATTATTTATCCAAATGCTACAAAATAGTAATCAAAGAAACCTACTAATTTTTAAAAATTCATTGTAGAGATGAAAGTATCCATAAAGTAATAAGAATACTTAATAAATTACAAAAATAAGGCAATTGAAAATAACCATACAAATCAAGAGGTAGAACTTGTAGAACATTGAGAGAAGGCCAGAAAAGGAAAATGGTTAGCCAGCACAGTTAAGACGAATAGGAGCTTTTGAAAACTCTTAAAGCAACAAAATTAAGATTACCTTTTCAGATGCCATTAAAATGTGCTCCACAAAAAATCTAAGTTTGGTTGCTTGCTTTTAAAAATCTTTATTTGTAGTTTTAAGGTGTAGAGAAAAATATGCAAAATATCAATTCTGTTGCCATATTAAAATCATATTTTTAATGACAGATCACTACCACTATTGATTGTTGATTTGTGCCTATTCTGTGGTATTACCCACTGCCTTCATCAGTCTAGTTTGCGTATCTTGATTTGAAGCAAGACGGAATTTATCCTCTGGAATTAGAGGCTCTCAAGGGCTATGAGAGAGGAATTGTGAAAATAAAAAAGCAATCAGTAAAAAGCACATATTTACCAAGAAATGTTACTGTACAGTTGCCTCAGTGGTGTTACTGTTTTCTCTCAGGTAAAATCATTTCATGACAGGCAGTGATTTTTTTTTATTTCCATTCCTGTAAGCAAACAGCAACTACAAATAAATTTAACCCCAAGGAAAAGAAATCCAAGAATTACAAATTCAAATGAGATGAGAGATGTGACAGAAAGCAATTCTCAGTGCAGGTTAGGCAATTATGAGATGGAAAACATAAAAAGTTGCAGAAAAGGTATTTCTCTTTCATATTTCCTGGTTTAGCCTGATAGTGTTCGAGTCTTTGGATTACTATGTTTAATTAGCAGTAATTTAATTCCTACCATATATTTTGAGATGCAGAGCTCTCAAAAGGAGATTTTTTTGCTCCCTCTGAAAGACACTGGAGACTTACAGGCGCACATTGTTATTACCAGTGTTTCTCCTAGTCACTGAATACAGGAATGGGGCCACAGAGTGCGGATGTTGTCTCAACTCCTTCTCAACTTATAACTACCTATAGTCTATCAACCTGCAACTTTGGCTGAAAAATGACAACCCATAATGTCTTTCTCACTGTGTTCAGGTGAGAAAAGTATTTTATGTCTGGCAAAATATTTGGGTGTGCCAGTGAGCTCCTTAGGAAATCATTACATGTCACAGAGCCCTGGGGCTTCAACTATCAGATTGAACTGTATGGTTTGGAAAGCGACTTCCCTGTGGGAGAGAAGGGATGACATCTAAACCACAAGATTTTGGATTTCCAGAAGCTTTTAAAGTAACTCAAGCATAATCTTAGCTCTGGACTGCATATACATATTATAATTCTTGTCCCCTGTGTAAAGGGTTTGAGCAATTCCAGTAAAAGCTGCTTTTAATTGGAATGTACCGTAGCAGTATAAAGGAAAAGAGGGTTTTTTGCAGGCATGTTTTCCTTCTAGTATTTTGGAAATGCTTCCATTTTAGTAATTGAAAAGAGAGCATGAAATCTCTGCAGATGAACAAAGGTGTGGGAAAGGCTTAAAAAGCAAAAACCACATTATCATTCAGCTATTCATGGCACTGTCAGCAAGAGAGAAACATCAAACTTGCCAGGCCAGGAAATACTGCACAGTTGCAATTTTGGCAGCTCTCACACTCCAGATAAGCCTTCAAAAGCAAAGGAACAGAAGGTAATAATATAGCAAAGCATGTGCAATTTATTGAAACTACATAACTGGGAAACTCTCCTTCAAGATAATAAGACAAAATATTTAAATCCTGGTACAAAGGGACCTTTCAGTCAGAGTCCAGTAGGATTTGAAGAGACACGGCAAATGCAAACCAAAGATACAACTAGCTATTAGCTACTGTAAGAGGACCTAAAACACTCTTACAAAGCCAGCTCAGGACACGTCTTCCCATTCCTTCACAAACTCTTGCATTTCCATTCAAGTTGAAAGTAAATATGAGCAGCTTCAGCCTAACTTCTAGTATTCAAGTAAAGCAGCTAAGACAGAAATTTAGTCCCTTCTCAGTTTCCTCCCCACTGAAGTGGAAAGACTGGGGTCTCAAGAAGCTTTACAGCATCAAAGCATCTCACTGCCCTATGCAGAGGCAATCTCATGGATTTTTCCAAGAAGTCATTATGGGCACTCACATTTTGCTTACCAAACTGCAGAGTGGGTAAGTAAAATGCTGGTATGGGTCTTGAGTACAGAGTGTGATGTCCATCACAGCACTTTGACAACAGTAAGGTCAAGTTGTGCTGAGTTTGAACTCTTCTTGGCCTCAGTCTGGCTCACCTATGCTTCTCATGAGGGCATTGACCTGGAATTTCAAAATTTTATCTAATACAAATACCAGTTTGGCTTAACTACTGAGAAATCTAAGCCTATCAGCTAAGTACAGCACTGCTTGGATTGATAGTCTCTAGACCCAGGGTGCTTGAGATAATAAATTTCACTCGCCTGAAACCCAGGGCTTTGTCTGCCATTATAAATAGTGAGAAGTCGTAGTTTCTGTCTCTACAGAATAATGATTTGAGCTTGGGTTTGCTACTGTGCTACTTGGAGGCTCTTCTGATCTCTCTTTTTAAGACAAGAAAGAGTTTTTCGGAAGTTGTAGCACTTCCTTAAGAAGTACATATTGATACTGTCACTGCACATATCCCAAGGTGAGCACCTGTTGCCTTTTCTCATGGTTTAGCTTTTAAGTACGAAGTAGGGGATAATTTTAAAACTCTCTTGTTTTATTAACAAGCAGATTGATATTCATGTTGAAATGCAAGGTTTTACAGGGAAGCAGTACATTTTAATGAACAAGTTGGTATCACTGGAAAAGGCAAACAGGCAAACACACTAAGGAGACAAGATGAAAAGACTGGGAAATTGTTCTGTTTTTCAAGGGTATTAGCTACTTCTCCCCACAAGCCTTATTTCTTTCCCAACCTTAAAACTTCACAAATGCAGCAATACTTCTCTACATATTAATATTCAGTGGTTTAAATACTAGGTTTATTTCTACTATAATCTACTAACTGCCTCTAAGGCACTTTCGAAAATGTAGTTGGGTCTAAAGCATTTTATGTCAGTCTATAAAAAATTCTATTATAATTTTGCACCAGCATCTCACAGGATTTTTAAGGTAAGCTAAAGATATTAGATGCCTCAACTTCACTAGTTCCAACTCACACAGCCACTTCTGAAAATCCTGTAAAATATTAACATCCATGATTACATGAATAAATAATTTTTGACAAGATACTCCTTAACTGGATTTGGAAATTTCAACAGGAATAATTTTAATCTCTGTAGACAAAAATTCTCCATATCATTGGCAACCTGCTGTTTCTTATCCTGAACAATGCCTCTTTATAACCAAGCTCATTCAAAACCACCTTTAGTGAAAATGCGTTATATGGCTACCCAGCCTAGGAATTAAGTAGAGTGGCAAACAAGTACTTGCAGACATGAAATATTTGTTATTCACTGGAGATAATTTTCCTGTTAAAACCAGCAGAAATGTAGAATTTAAATCTCTATTTTATTGTGGATTTGGATGCTTGTCGTGGTTTAAGGCCTTCACACAGTTCTGCTCACTCACTCCCCCCTCTTTCTTCCCCAGTTCCCAGGGGGATGGGGAGGAGAATCAAAAGAATGCAACTCCCACAGGTTGAAATAAGAGCAGCTTAGTAACTAAGGTATAACATAAATCACTACTGCTACCACCAATAATAATAAGGCAAATAGAAGGAAAGAATACAAGAGCTCACCAACTAATTTCTACCCAGCCCTACCCAAGCAGTGCACCCCCATCACCTCATAACAAGTCTGACCACACAGTGCCCACCCACCCACCCTTCCAGGTCTCTGCTCTCCATTTCTATCTCCTGGGCATGATGTGCTGTGGTATGGAATACCTCTTTGGTCAGTTTGGGTCAGGTGCTCTGTCTCTGCTTCTTCCTGGCTTCCTCCTGGCTTCCCCTCCTCCCTGGCAGAGCATGAGGCTCAGAAAATCCTTGGCCAGCCTAAACATTCTAAGCCATAGCTATAAACACTGGTGTTATCAGCACTGTTCCCAAGCCGAAAATCC
>JASSUY010052513.1:0-13556 GCA_032466535.1 Forpus xanthops | reverse complement strand
CTCTGGGCACCCTGTGCCAGCGCTCAGCACCCTCACAGGGAACAGCTTCTGCCCCAGAGCTCATCTCAGTGTCCCCTTTGGCAGTTAAAGCCATTCCCCTTATCTTATCAATACATGCCCTTGTAACATGCCCTACCTCTACCTCCCCTTATCACTACTTGCCTTTATCAGGATGTGCTCTTATCACTACGTGCCCCATCCTCAGTTGCCTGCTGTGTGGCTGGAGAGATGGCAGCAGGACCTGTGTGCTGGCCCAGACCCTCCACTCCTCGGAGGGCTCAGCTGATGCTGGCTTTCACCTGCTTTGGCACAGAATTGTGCCTTGGGTGTGCAAAGCTTCTCTATTATGATCCTAGCTCTTGAACTGGTCCCTATCTGTGTGGATCAGTGTCCTGCTGCTGGCATTGGATGCTCTCAGTGTTTTCCAACAGCAGTGAGCGGCACAACTTGCAAAGGAACATTTTCTTTTAGAATGTTAATCTACCGTCTCTCACCCTCACTGGGTCTGTATTTATCCTTGCACGTGAGAAAAAGGAAACAGCAAGATCTCCTGCACTGCTGTTTATGCAGTTCCAGACACTTAGGAGGAGGTTTCTGATTGCGCTACATGCAGGATCGAAGGACACGGTCTGAATGTTGATGGAGCCTTCCCTAGGACCCTCCCTGAAGATCACAGGTCTGTCATCCCCAGCATTCTCTTCAGCTACTGGTACAAAACAAGAAGCTGTGGCTGCCCCATTAGTGGCAGTGCTCAAGGCCAGGTTGGACACAGGGCTTGGAGCAAGCTGCTCTATGGAAGGTGTTCCTGCCCATGGCAGGGTTGGAGCTGGAGGAGCTTTAAGGTCCCTTCCAACACAAACCATTCCATGATTCTATAAAACCTGGACCAGGCTCACTGTCCTACCTGCAGCTCCTCTCCTGCAGGCTCTCCCAGCTCAGGCAGATGCCTGGCAGCTCCTGCTCCACCACCCCTGCTAGCACAGAGAGCATGTTGTGATCTCTGCCTTCCACAACATGCAAATATTAGATGTTTTAATTTAGAGTTGTTTTTTACAGAGGAATAAAACAAAAACCATTTCTGTTTATGTTCTATTTCTCTTTTTGACATTTTTATCAGAAGAAAAGCAAGGAGAAATGACATTCTTTAAGAGGACTCGGAAGTGGGATTTACTCTCCAGCTGCTCACTGAAACAGCCTGTGAAATGGTTCTATCCTCCTCCAGAAAGCTGAAATTCAATGAAGCTTCCCACCTTTTTAATTTTTTAATTGGAATAAAAACCAAGAAAAGGGCAATCAATGTCACTTATGTTCCCTTTCTACCTATAGCATACAATATGTAAAACAAGAATCATAGTATGGGCTAGGAGCATTTGCAGTTGACCACTACTGCTTTTCCCAGCACTCCTAGTCCAGCCAATGACCACTAATGAAGCTCTACATTGGAAATAACATGCCTACATCATCTCCTCTTCCAATCACAGCAATTTATTCACAATAAAGCTTTGCATCCCTCATCTTCCAGAAGTGAGCTCCTAGTGCCTGGGGCCAGTGCAAGGCATGGGTGATGCTTGTGCTCAAGGGTGATGCTGATTCTTGAGGTTGATTCTGGTCCTCATGCGTGATGGTGGTCCTTGAGGGTGATGCTAGTCCTTGAGGTGATGCTGGTCCTTGAGGTGATGCTGGTTCTTGAGGGTGATGCTGATCCTTGAAGGTGATTCTGGTCCTTGACGTGATTCTAGCCCTTCACATGATGCTGGTCCTTGAGGTGATGCTGGTCCTCAAGGGTAATGCTGGTTCTCGAAGGTGATTCTGGTCCTCAAGGGTGAAACTGTTCTTCACATGGTTTGGCATGCTCCTGCCCAGCTCCTCCTGTATCTGGCAGCTTCTGTGCCTACAGTCATATCCCAGCTGCACATTCCTGCATTCGGTACTATCAAGCTTCATCCCAATTACGTTACTCCAGTGCTTACAGTCATCTTGATAAATCTGTGCAATAGTCCCCCCCTCCTGTATTGACAGCGCCTCCCCACTTTGCACTGTCAGCAGATTACCTCAGTGTGCTCCCTCTTTCTATGCCAAAGTCATTAATCAACACTTTGAAGAGGCCTCATTAAAGAGCCCTGAGGATGGTCCATGGTAGCTTCCCACACCCAGGCACCCTGGTAGCACCCACACTGGGTGTCCTGCCCAAACTGCCAATGCCCTCTATAAAAGCAGTCCCAGCCCCATCCTTTCCACCCTCTGCTGTGATGTCCCCCATGGCAATGCACCTATGAACCAGCAAACGCCACTGCTGCACTCCTGGAAGGCACTAAAATGACATAAAGCATGGCGACAGACACAAAGGCCCAGAGCAGTGGGTTTATTCACTCTGCCCCTGCTCTCTGTTGATCTCTCTGTTGCCCTGTGGTGGAGGAAACCCCACAGAAACGCAGATGATGTAAATCAGAATCCTTGCTGCTTGGTGTGAGATGAGGTAATGCCTTCTCGGAACAATTCCTTAAAATTCCTGTGTTAAACCTATTTTATTACTATAAATGAGCTCAAGTAGCTTTAATTTTTAGAGACTCGTGTCTCCCACTATTTGATTGTTATGATCACAAAGGGAGGGAACTTACTGCACTCATCTCCTTTGCACCAGTGGAAGCAGCACAACCGTGTACCTTACATCAGCGAAACAAACTCAGGCTCTCCCATGATTTGCTCTATTATTAATAGTGCTGCCAAGCTCATTATAATCTAATTTAAAGACAAATCTAGAGCAGAGATGTATGAAGGATGATCTGAGTTCAGACCCTACAGCAAATTGCTTGAATCTGGATCTAATTACCCCAGAACAGCCTGTGTTACCAGAGGCTCATATCTGGCAGGGAGCACTGGAAAACTTTCCTGCTCAGGGTTGGGAGAGGGAGGGGAATGTTTTGGTGTTTGCACTTTAACAACCACCTGTGAAGGGTGAATGAACGGAGTGGTCCAGGACCCCCTGCGGTGCCTTTGTTCTTCATCCCTAGCCCAATATGTGGGAGACTGGAAGCTGTGGGTGGTGGGAGCAAGGAGGGGTCCCTGTGCCCTGGCAGCAATTACAGCCACTGAGATGACACCCGGGCTCTGAGGGCTGGAGCATGAGCAGTGATTATTCATGCCTAAAGTTCAACTACATTTAAAGCAGCAATTGAACTGTTTGACCTCCACCAAATGCTTTGCCTGTCTGAAAACTGTGAGCCAGAAGATAATTCCACACTGGTTAGTAGGCCTGTGAGTCATAATCACTCCAGGACCTAATACATAACTGGATATTTCTCTTAATTAATGAGACAATTAGACTTTGATTATGGCACTGCAGTCTCCATTATCATTTTTATCTATCATGACCCTCCCGTGTGAAGCATCCACGTTCCCTTATAGGCTGCTGTATTTCTGTCTGGGATCATATTGGAAAATAATTTATATAATGGCAGGGACTGGACAAGCGTTCAAGTCATTGGTGCTATGATCCGATCAGCGGGATAATGACCAGCTGAAATGGCCCAGAACTGAGTTATGACTCTGTGATCACAAGGGATTGATGCCCAGCCAGGAACAAAGGTCTGTTTAGCATTTCCAGTGCTTTATGTAGTGCAAGGAGGTCACTGTGCCCCGCACCATGGCTCCCCACCACCCTGGGCCTTCCTTCCCTGCTCCACTGCACAATCTGGATGCACTTTGCACCTTCCTTTCACTTGGACTTTCCATAAAGCCTCCTCAACACAATGCCACTCGGGCCTTGGCCAACCTCCACTGTTGGGTGGTTGCTCCACGGCCAGGGGTACTCCAAAGGATGCCACTGCAGCTCTTCCAGAGCCATCCCTTTGCCTTTTTACCTAAGTCACCATCCAGACACTACGTAAAGGCTGTCACAAAACTTAGCACCAAGGGAAACACGTATAAATAAACTACAATGTATATTGCCACATCATTCTGAACGACTTCAAAGGGTGTCACCTAGTGATGTGTAAAGCATGTGAAATGCTCTACCTACAGCTCTGCACAAGAAAGGGAGGGTTTCTCTTATGTGTAGGTTTGTTATTCCTCAGTGAACCAAAAATTTGCTGTTTAAATCTTTTGCCTCTGCACCCAAAGAAAACAAAACAGACAATTCCAAGTGCTCCTATATTAATGCTTCTTGGGTTTCTAAATGCTTATATGAGATCAAACCTACTAGCACCGTGCCAGCTCTCCTTTCATATGAGGCTTTCTGTCAAGGCAGATTTTGCTCACCAAGTCAAGGGAAGTGCACTCAGTGTCATGCCCAGAGACAGTGGAATCAACCAGTGGGAATGGGAAGGTAAAACTCAGTAGCTGAGAGCATCCATCCTCCATTTTCCCCTCCAGATGTGCAGACATTGCTTATAAAGCTATCTCTGAGAGTGTGTGATATCTAGAACACTACACACCCTACCACAATACTTACCATGTTTGACATACTTGCCTGTGGAAGGTGTCCTGCCTGTTGCAGGGGGTTGGAACTGGATGAGCTTTAAGGTCCCTTCCCTCCCAAACCATTCTGTGAGTCCATCTGCAAGCCAAATCTATGGAATGAATCTAATCTTCATATATGAATTATGTGATATGGTTATTCCACATAGTATATGGATATGGATATGAATATTATATGGATATAGATGTGGATATTCCATATATAGTATTCAAATAATGTACAAAAATTCAGCAATAGGTAATTGATGGACAGGAGAAGAATGTGAATTAGCAAGTGATGGAGGCTGAAGGCTCCAGTGATCATGGACAGTTGCCTGTTGTCCCTGTAGAAGTGGGTCCAAGTCTTGATCTCAACTGCCAATGGGTATTCATCTGGTGGCTTTATCCCCCTCAGATTAAACACCCATCCAAGGGCAGTGTTCAGTGCTGCCAGCACTGCACCATGGCAGCCAGATTCCAGGCAGGACTGATGGAAGCCCTCCTGGCCCTGTGTCCCCCACAAGCTCAGCGCAGGGATCTCTGCTCACAGTGCTAAATTCACCCACTGCATAAACCTGGAGGAGCTGAAGAGTTGTCAGGAATTTGAACTTTCAGATTTGAGAGAAAGAACAGAAGAAATACAATGCATCACAGTGTCTGTCCCACCTGCAGCCGTATGGACAGGCCCAGTGCATGGGCTGGTGGCGGGTGTATGAAAGCTGTGAGGACACCCATCTGGGGTGCCAAGACAGGTATGACAGCTTGAGGACATCTCATGGCACTCCGTGGACCTTGTGAGCTGCAGAGGAAATCTGCATTCACACAAAACCCTGCCTTGAGGAAGCTCCTGAAATGAGAGAGCAGTTAAATGAAGCTGGTGGGATGCTGCTGCTACTGGAGGGATGCTGCTGCTACTGGAGGGATGCTGCTGCTGCTGGAGGGATGCTGCTGCTGCTGGAGGGATGCTGCTGCTGCTGGAGGGATGCTGCTGGAGGGATGCTGCTGCTGCTGGAGGGATGCTGCTGCTGCTGGAGGGATGCTGCTGCTGCTGGTGGGATGCTGCTGTGGGGCAGGGACTGAGGTGTGGGCCAAAATGGATGGGGACATGTCACCCTCATGCTGCCTGTGTGGCTGTGCCCAAGTATTGCATGGTGCCGTGTAACTGCTGTTCTTGGGGCTGCAGGGATGAAACCTCAGCTGCACTTTGTCCTGGAGACGGAAGCCAGAACTAGTGAGCTGGTCTGTGGCCCTCAGGGGTGCCCTGGTGTCCAGGCTGGCGTAAGCAAACTGGAGGTCAAAAGGAAAAGGTGGATAACAACTTTCTGAGAGCTGCATTATCCCCACAGAGCGATGAATACTCCATAAAACAGTTTGGGAACCAGTTTATGGGGGCATTAGGAGCAGCACTTCATAGCTCTGTGCGCTGCATTGCCTTTCTGTAAGTGCTATTAGAGCTGTACCTGAAAACTGTGATGTTAATATGCTCCTCGTAGTGCTGGGATTTGATCTATTAATGATGATCTTTTGGGACTTGCAGGTTCTGCATGTGGCAGGGCTGTCTTCTGTTAGGAGTAATAATAACCAAGCCAAGCACATGCCCACTCACATTCCCAGTGTAACTAACAAAACTGTGAGGAGCAATTTGTAGATATGAGCTACAAAGCAATAGGCAAATTGCACTCCTCACATTTTCTCATTTCCTTTCTTCTACATTGCGTTATGATTTGAGCTAAGAAGTATTTGGATTGAGACTGTGCAGCAGTTTCCCATGGCATTTTGTGAGTTTAGGCATACACATACTTTCCAAATTCTTATTCAAGTCACCTTCCAAGATGCCAGCCTGTATCTTTTACACCACCAGGAACTACCGCATCTCTGACACGGTGGGCTACACTCCCATCAGCAAAGGCACATCCCCCTGGCTCCTGCAGCGCTGCTGCTGCGTGAGCAAGTGTGCACGTACCCTTCACATTTCACAGTCTGAACACATGCACACACTTTAAGCCTGTGAAATAACATCCTACCTAGGGCCAGAGGTCACATTTCCTCTCTATTTCCTCATAAAGTCTGGAAGGGAGAGCAGGGGCATCACCCCTCTTGTTCTGTTCAGGCTGCTGGAGATGCAGGAGTCCAAGCAGCAGGTTCTGGCTTCCCACCCTTTGTCCTTAGTTATAGGGACATAACCCATCTTTTCCCACCTAACCTGTACCTGGAGCAGGGCCCAGAACAGAGATGTACACAGACCAGGGATGGAGGTGGCTGAGAGATGGTGGAGAGCCCCAGCTCAGCTGCTGCTCAGACCTTACAGCATGTCTTCCCTGCTGGTGGTCCTGCTGGACGTGATGATGGACCTTTTACATCTGCCTTTGGGTTCTCAGCCTTGCCAAGGTTTGTGTGGCCAAAGCTTGCTCCGCATTAGTGCACAACAGAAGGATCAGGATCCCTCCCTATCGCCATGCCAGGCTGCTGAGACATCTCTGCCCGTGCTTCATCCTTCTCCAGGAGCTGCACACATCCAATCCTGCCAAAATCACCTCTGTATCGATATGAGGAGGAGAAAAGTGCATGTTAATATATTCAAAGTATCAATCGCTGGTGACCTTGCAGTTGTGAGAAGCAATGCTATTTTTCATTTGCCCGGCATAGCAGCAATACTAAGTGCTGTGGTGAGATATAGCTGAAATCTCTGCTTAAACGTTCCCCAATTATAGCCCATATGTCCAACCATTTCCAATGAAAACGGGAGCTTCATTTCATCCATCATAGTGTAAATAACGTCCTTCCTGTGCTGTGCTTTTGTATCTGTTTCCTTCCCGCTCTTCAGTGTCTTCTTAATATCAAAGTGGCTTTGGGATTTGCAAGCACTTGCAGTCTCATGGGAGATCAGTGATCGGGGAGTGAGGCAATGTCAGCAGAGGAGTGGTGAGAAGTGATTTAGGTTAGTGCTGTGCTGTGCTTTGGGCAGCAGATCCTGCAGGGATGGAGGCAGTGGCTAGCCAGATTCCCCAGGGAAAGGGATGCTCATGCCTGTGGTCAGCCCCCATCCCTCACTGCCAAGGCAGAGGTGTCTGACTTCAGGGGTAAATTGAGCACTGCAATCCCATTGGCACCCACACCAGCCTATAAAGTTCTTGGGCCTTGTGGATAAATCACATACACAACATCTGACTTGGTTTCCCAGTGCTTAACTACGAAAAACTCCCTTAAAGTCATTGCAGGACTCTGGTGTAGTTACAGGATTTATCCAGAAAGTGAGTAAGCAAATACCAGGGGGGAAATTGCCTCAGGAAGCACAAGGCAGGATGGAGCCTTCTCCTGAGCCGCAGCCATGGTCTGAGCAAGGCTCTGCTCCGGAGCAGTTCCATGCCTGCCCTTGCACTTCTGTCTGCTGGGAGCAAACCCTGCCAACAGCCGGAGAAAGATGGAAGCATCATGTAAAGGTCCCCAAAATGCAGGTTTTCACAAATACCTATTGACATCCTGGCGGAGACTTGTGAAAACCTGAACAGTCAATGTGAACGTTCTGCCCTGTGAGGCTGGAGCTGAGCTAACTCCCAGTGATGCAGAAAGTCCCATCTCCTCCCTGTGGTCCCTGATTGATGCCAGGACAGAGATGAGCATTGGAGCATCCCCGGGCCTGCCAAGAGTTCTAAAGCAAACGTAAATTTAAAAATGCATCAGTGACCATTTATTTCTGTGACATTTTTAACACCTCCATCAAGAGCATACTGAAATTAAAAATGAACTGAAGAGATGGAGGTGCATTGGAATGGATCAAAGAGAAACACTCAGTCCTTAAACCACTGCTCCAGCTCTAACTCCCTGTCTGTGACAGGCACTCTGGTACTGAGCAAAAGCCTTTGAGATCTCTTGGTATTTCCAAGGAGAACAAGTCAGTCTCAGGTGTAGAGTTTCTTCATTTGCGGTTTTGGGCAACATTTTCATTGCTTTTTAGGGTATTTTTGTGATATTCATGAAAGAAAAAATCACAGTCATTATGCAAGGGGATTCTGGGATTTATTTGCCTGCAGTGGGGTAACTTTGCTGTAAGAAGCAATAACACAGTAATGAAGGTGCTGCTCATTGTCTTTGGCTACATCTTAAGTACCATCATTATGTGTTGAATGTGAAGAACTCCATCTTTACTACCGGCCTTTTCATTTTCCCTCTCCCTCACTTTACAAGTGTTACTGAGCTAAATTGGCCCTTCCAGAAAGGCAGAGGCAGAAGAGCAGGAAAGAGATTAGAGAGAACATGAGGAGAGGATGAGAATGGGGAAAATGAGAGATGTTAACACACAAGAACATGTCCTTGACTGAACTGTGTCTTCCCAAGAGCTGCCTAACACACACACACAGGACAGAGAGTCTGAACTTCAGAAATCATTTAGTGGAGCTTCTCTTAGAGTAGTGTAAGTCTGTGCAGGACATTTCTTGTATAAACCTGGAAAAGTACTCATGAAACAGCGTTGTGATGGCAGCAACGTAACTTTAAACACAGAATCCGCTTTCTTTCTTCATCAGCTTACTCGATGTTTAGTAATTAAAGTCATATTAACCCTCTTCAGTGAATCTGGGATGAAGTTAAACTGCAGTCTTCAGTTGAATTCAGCTGTGCTGCTGTCCACGTGGACATCTTCCATTATGATTCCTAAATATCAATATCACATACTGATACATCAGAGCAGTTTAGAGCAGCACCTTCTACCCACTCCGTAAACGTTACCCAGGACCGCTAATAACTTTCCCTTGATTTCATATCTAATTGCTTCTTGCATTTAAGGAATATTTATGAGTTTCTTCAGTGCAGTAAATACATGTTTATGTCTGTATGCAGTCAGAACTCACAGATGCATGGCACAAAATAAACATATTTCTACTGATCTTCACTGCATAGCTCTGATTCTGGTTCTGATCCTGATCCTTTCAGCATTTCCTCTCTGGAAGTGAAACCCATTTGCTCTGTTCAACATCACTTTGCTTCTGAGCAGGGACAGGCTGGTTGGGTTCCCCTGATCAGGCTCCATGGCTGATGCCACGTGTTGTCTCCCCACGTTTTAGATGGTAAGCTGCTACAGGTTTGGGACAATGAGTCATTTGTCAGAATCGATTTCTGTGTTGCTAACGTGTGATGCTGTGCTAACCTGACTGCAGGGGTTCCATCAGGCAGATGTGTGCTGCCGGACCCCAGCTCAGCTGGGAGATCACGCTTCTGCTCCCAACTACATGAAGCAGTTAAACCAAGAGTCGTTTCAGACTCAAACCTTGCGGCAGTCAGTGGTGGCATGTTCAAAGGATCTCAAAGGACAAGTGTGAGGTCATTTCTGCCCCAGGGCTGACCGTGGTAGCGCTGGTGAATGGGCACTGTGGACAGTTGTTCCTACCTGAACATCATGGGAGGAGGGTTTTGTGCTCAGTCACAAGGTCCCACACACCACAACCCCATTAACACCCTACCCCCAAGGCTGAAATCCAACACAGCTTCTTCCTGCCTTCTAGCATTTGTGCCTATCAAAAATTCAGACGAATGCTGCTGTTTAAAGAAAATATGAGGACATTCCAGGTACCAAATTGCATTTCAGTTCCTAAAGAGACTCCTTGGGATGCTGGAACGTTGCATGGAAAAGTGGGGCTCTCTGAAACAAGCCAGGAATAAATGATTACTTTTACATGAGATCCCTCAATACATGTATATTGAAAGAAAATCACACCCCTTGACTCGCAGCTTCAGAACAGGATTGTTGTCAGAAACACAGCCAGTTCTTTGCCTCAGAGCATTTGGGTGTTTCCCCTCAACAGCCAGAAGGACCATCAGCAAGAGGAGTCTGTTACAGCCTTTAACACGCGGCACCATTTGCACTTGCACATGTGCTGCAGTGTGGAACAACATTCTTTTAATTGGCTCATATCTGAAGGAAAATAAAGCTTCTTATTCAGTCCAAGTCAAAGTAGGAGATTGCAGCTGGAAAGGGAGGAGGATAACCATCAACACACATTTAGCACACCGTGAGGGCGCCCTCAGACAGCATCCAACCTGTAAGGATGTGAATGACCCTCTTTAGCCGAGGTGACACAGCAGTTTGGGTGAGTTCCAGTATGAAGGACCCCAGGCACCTTCCCTGCAGTACAGGGGGAGGTTAATCTCACTGTCCTGGCCAGACTCACGCTTGGTTAATTAACCTCTGGCTCTGTCTGCATCTCTGCATCCTTCACTGCCTCCTGAAGAGCCTGCAGTGAATGATGTCTTCCACTGTCAGAGGGGAGGTGTCTGAGCCTGTCCCTGCCTTGAGCACTTCTTTGGGACCATGCGATGTGAAAAGCACTGGGAGCATTTGACGTTCTTATGGCAGCACTCAGTGCTGGCTGCCTGGGTACTCATCCCGGGAGGAAAGGGCTGGGATCAGGGAAAGGGCTCAACAGGGTAATTAAATATATCATGGAAGCTGTTAATTGTTGTGGGCGAGGATTAGAGACCGCATAAATCAGGGTGACTCTGGGCTGCTTTACCTTGCTGAAGAACCTGCTCTGAGACGCTTTCTGAAGGCCATTTACATCCGCTTGCTATAGAAAGGTGTCTCTATAGCCAGGAGAGTTACTCTATTTCACCAGAACTAATGAGGAAAGCAGTGTAAAAATACGCCATTAGTGGTGAAATACTTTTGTGTAGAAAATCTGTTTAAAGCATAAGTAGCGTGGCTGTGTGCTGTGTACCTGCCTCTGCTAACGGCCCTGCACCCAGGCACTGGGTTTGGGAGGCAGAGGTTGAAACGCTTTCAGATCTTTTAAAATATTTTGATTTATTTGGAGGTTTTGGCTTTTGAAGCTCAGGCTCAGCAGCACCTTTCTGATGTGCTGAGTTAATAATGGAATGAGGAGTGCTGCAACTTATTGGACTGAAAACACATTGAAGCAGCGCAGCCCCCCCATAGTAACATTGCTGCTGGGTTTTGGTGCTGGTTTGAGCAAGCACACGGGGTATGTGCCCACCCAGCACAGATCAGCTCCTGCAACCAAGTGAAGGCATGAGGCTTGGCAGATGTTTGGAACCGTGATGGATGTTCTGTCTCTGAGCCCACATTTGAGTCCGCAGCAGTCGCTCCCTCATTGAAAGTCAGAGCAGCACGCCTGGGCTCTGTCGCTTGGCACAGGAATGGTGCTTGGGGCTGGAGAGAGGTTTCCCAGATTCGCCATCCCTGGCCCTTTTCCTCCGCACACCTTCCGCCAGGCCATGTGTCATCTTTAATCCATCAGTGCACACGGAGTGTAATTGGAATTATTCTTTATAATCTTTCTGCTTTCATTGTAAAACAAAGCCAAATGCAGAAGTGAAGAGTAATAGCAATAATTGGGCTTAATTGAGGTCAAATTGATGTTACATGTCTCGGAGCTAAATGAAGTTGCAAGTTAAAGCAGGAGATGCCTTAGGTTAACTCACACACCCCTTGAAGATGGTTTCCATATTAAGCCCCTTTTGTTCCCCCCTTAATTTTATCAAATTAGTCTGATATAGATTCAACAGGTTAAAGTTAAAACTAATATATAGGGCATTTAAAAAATGAGTTTGTGACCAAATGCTGCTGCTTGCGATGTGAACATATAATCAGAATATGCACTGCACAAAACCTGTGGTCCGTTCTTTCTGCCTGTCACTGAGCAGCCCATTTTTGTTCAAGTAGAAGACAAGAACTGAGAAGGTTTTGGGTTTAGGCTGTCATGTTTGGACACTGCAAGGGCAAAGAAACGTTATTTCTTTCTTTAATATCCTCCTGCATCAGCCTGGATCAGTGGGGAAAAGGAAAGAACTAAAAATGGCACAAAACATAGAGTGTGTGCATTTGACACAGCTCGGTGGGTGGATATTGATCCCACAGAAAGCAGGGGCACCGCTCCGTGCATCCATAACACCACTGCACCCAGAGAGGGCAGCCCCCTCCCAGCCCATCTCCTGTTCATCACTCACCATGTGTCTTTGAAGCCTGTGATTTAATGTAACCCCTGGCAAAGCAGGAGCATTACCTGCTTGTGTAATGGCTTTGAGCTTGAAATATGGGGGACCAAAGGCAGAAGCTTTGATGATGCAGTAGCAGCAAACTCTGGAGAGGCCACTACAAACAGCCATTTAGCATCGAGTGCCCTGTAAGGTGCTCAGTTTGGTGACAAATCTGTTGCTGTCTGGACTTCATATGAGGCAGAAGCTTCTGTTGCACTGGTAATTGTGGAAGCAGCCAGAGTCACAGTTTCTAATGCACATCAAGTCCTGCTGGGTGGAAGTAACACCGACAGCAGTGCTAAGGCCACTCTGGCAGCCAGGGGATCCTCAGGCAGCCAAGGACCCTGTGAGTGGGGCACAGTCAGGGGTGCTCTGGGCAAACCACACAGGAAGCTTGTGGGAATATGGGAACTTGAGGTATCTTGGGAAAAAGGGCCAAGAGTTGGAAGTTGATTCCTTGAGGGGATCTAAAGAGGTTTAGAGAAAAGCAGCTTGTACTGATGGATTGGAATTGGCTTGATGGCCCTGAGCAGCATTCCTGCGGTCATCTGCTCCAATGCCTGGTAACGCTCCTGTCAGTGATGGCTGCTGTCGACAAAGAGATGAGACAGGAGAGGGATGATGTCCTGCATCAAGGCTTCAGCCAGGGCAGGAGAACAAAACCCAGTACCCCAACAGCAGGCAGGCACTGTCAGCTGTGTCCATTTACCTGGCACACAGATATAATTACAGGTGCTGTATTCACACCTTTGTCAGCTTGCTGATGTCTCTTGTTGCAGTGAAATGCACAGAAGGCAAACACCAGAAATGTACCTGCAGGAAGACTGAGATTTCATCAGAGATCTTGGCCAAAGGCAAGTGTGGTGCCCTGAGTGCGGTACTGTGACTGTGTTATTGAGTGGTCTTGGCACTGAAAGTAAGCAAGATTGTCTTGTCTTGCTCTTCACACTCATATGTAGGTTCACAGAATCATAGAATCCAGCCCGGTTTGTGCTGGAAGGGACCTTAAAGCCCCTCCAGTTCCAACCCTGCCATGGGCAGGGACACCTTCCATAGAGCACAGTGCTCCAAGCCCTGTGTCCAACCTGGCCTTGAGCACTGCAGACACAGGG
>JASSUY010052510.1:0-14645 GCA_032466535.1 Forpus xanthops | reverse complement strand
TCTCATCCTATCTTCATATGGGAGGTGCTCCAGTCCCCTCATCATCCTCGTGGCCCTCCTCTGGACTTGTTCCAACATTTCTGTGTCTTTTTTATGTTGAGGACATCAGAATTGCATACAATACTCCAAGTGAGGTCTCACGAGAGCAGAGTAGAGGGGCAGGATCACCTCCTTCGACCTGCTGGTCACACTGCTTTTGAAAATAATAATTTGAAAATAATGTTCATTATTTTGCAAAGTTAATACTGCTTCAGATAATTAAACAATCGTCTGACCACCACCTCTAAAGCAGTGGAGTCAGGTGAATGTCTTTAAAACATTATTTAGGTAAAAGCATAAACAAGAGTAGGTTGTAGAGAAAATGTGGCCTCAGCTTTAACCTGCAAATAATATTTTGGAGGCAATATGTATTTTGCTTTGCTCAAAATATGCTGTGCATTCAGTATTGCTAAAAATAACATAAAAATCGGGTATGCAATAGAGACAAGCAAAAATTGTCCATTTTCAGAAAGCAGTGCTATGTAACAGACTCTTGCTAATTGCCATGCAGCCCAAGTCTAAGCTCTGCTTTCAGAAATGTGTCTTTGCCACTCCTGCTCCTGTTCTGCAGATTAGTTGCAAAGTTCACACAGTTCTGCTGCTCTCTAACACAGTCACTTTAGTTCCCAAATGCTTCTTATTTGGTCTTCTGCTTATTTACAGGCAACTAGAGACACCAGTGTACTCTGGCCTTCTAAGATTTATGCTTGTGCTTTGCAGTACACTTTGCAGCCTCACTGGCGTTAATCATACATGGCTTACTGTGTCCCATCAGGCTTGGCAGAATTTCAGCTGATTTTCACCTTTTATTCTGGACATTTTTTTCAGCAGGATTGAAATCAGATTCAGAAAATTGAACATGGTTATTGCAGCTCTCCCTTAACGGCAAGTGTAAAGGTGCTTTTTTTGTACTCGGTTGGACTCCTCATGGCTCTAGTCCCAGCACTGATGCTCAGACAGTTGTGACTTGCAGTATCTGTGCTCAGGCCAGATTTTCAGTTAAAGAGTATCTTATCCCCAGGAGGCAACCACAGATACTTAGGGAATGATAATGACAAGACATAGAGAGAGCCCCTTCCCCAAACTGCTTGCATTCATATTAAATAAGAATGACCAAATTACACTAATTTGGCATGTACAAATGCTGAGGAAGACAATGTCTGAGTAAGAGAACCTACCATCTGAAACAGAGTCAGTCACACACAACAGACTTCTGCTGCAGACAGCAGCTCTGCATTGCAGAGGCAGAAGCAGAATCTAGACCATATTTTCAGAAGGTTGTAGTTCTAGCTTTTGGCCTGTGCTGTGTTATCTAGAAGAAAAATGTTCAAGTAACTGCTCAATTTCCAGGTGACTTTTGTTAATTATACATAGCATTTCTACAGCTTCACCCACTGAAGGGCCTTACTTTCCTGGGTTTTATTACTGTTCCTGTGCTTTCTCCTTCAAGTAAAGTGTTAGCAATGCCACTTCAAGAGAGAAAAATGAGGTGGCTTGAAATAGCAGATATGCTGAACAGCCCATGCTCCTCTGGGACTACGGGCACTGCAAGGCTATAGCTGGCATTGCCAAGGAGCTGGGAGCAGAGTCCAGGTTGCCTGGCTCCCATCCTCTGTGTTTATCACAAGGCAGGTCTCCTATAATGCAATTACCATGAGCTGATTTGATTCTTGCATTTCACATCATCACAAGATTACAGAAAAAGATACTATTTTCTTCATTAGGAATCGGTTTCATTGTTTGTTTTATTCTAAGCAAGCATGATTTACCGTGTGTCTTCAGGGAACACGATCCACAAAAACACAGGAGCCCCATCTTTTCCCTGTGTGTCTGGTAGGGACAGAATCTCTGCTGAAGCTGTAGTTCCACGGCTAAGGCCCTGCCACACTGTCACCAGTCTATGCACGATAAATCTGTCCTGGGTTCAGCAGCAACAGTCATTTTTTTTTCCCCTCATAGTAGCTGGTGCAGTGCTGTGTTTCCGACTTTCGGCCTGGGAACATTGCTGATAACACCAGTGTTTATAGTTACGGTTTAGAATGTTTTGGTTTGACCAAGGACTTTCTGAGTCTCATCTCTGCCAGGGAGGAGGGGAAGCAGGGAGGAAGCAGAAACAGGGCACCTGACCCAAACTGACCAAAGATGTATTCCATACTACGGTATGTCATGCCCAGGATGTAAAACTGGGGGCAGGAACCTGGAAGAGTTCAGTTCACGGCTCGGCCGTCGAGTAGTGAGCAGTTGTGTCCTCTTCCCTTGTATTTTCCCTGGTCATTGTTGTTATTGGTGGTAGCAGTAGTGATTTGTGTTATACCTTAGTTACTGGACTGTTCTTAACCCGTGGGAGTTACATTCTTTCGGTTCTTCTCCCCATTTCACCCCCCCCTCCCCGAAGTGGTGGGGAAGAAGGTAGGAGTGGGCAGACAGACTGATTTATGGCTTAAACCACAACAAAATCCTAATTGTGACTGTCATTCTACAAGTGCTCTGAGTAAGTTATACCTGGAAAAACCTACTTTCATTATATGTTGTTTGGACTGTCCTTTGTTCAGCATTTAGCTCAATGGTGTCCCAGCTAGTCTAGGCACTTAGTGGTGTCCCAGATAGTTCCTATGCACTTAGACTCTAGATTATTAGAGCTAATGACACACTGGTACAGTTATTATGGAACTTCCACATAGGCAAGCCCAAAGCTCTTGCTAAAAATTGCAGGCAAGCCACATCAACCTCCTGCAGCTCCTGTAATGTTGCTCCTGATCAGCATCCATGCTAACAGCACTCTCCCCAGTTACCTCTCACACTCCTTCACATTTATCTTTTTCCACTGCTGCAGCCAGACCTGTTATTTTTTACTTTTAGCATTAATTTTCCTGCAGTCATTTCCTGCCATTTCTTGTCGCAGTATCCTGAGGCATGAAAAGCCCTCAATGACTGACATCTAAGAACAAAACCAGTGAAAATAACATTTGCCCTGACTCAATCATCCTTTGGCACTTTCAACTGCAAGAAAACTTTGTGCCAGTTCACATGCTGATAAAGTTCTGTCTCCAGTAGAATACATGGGTTTCCTTTTCACTGCATCCTGCCAATATCATTCCAGCACAATCTATGGTGCTAATAAGTGTCATTTCAAAAGACTGTTCAGACTGGCAGCATTGTTTTGGTTCAACAGGCCTTGGGGAGTGAACATGTGTAGCTAGGTAAATGTACTAGAATATTGTAAGTCACAAAGTCTATTTCTTTTCCCCAGAGAGAAGTCTGAATGACAGAGAAGTATTTTGTAATGCCTGAGTGGTATTATTGCTTCTCAGGCACAAGGATTATTGGGCTAATCTTATGGACCTAGGCACAAGGTGCAGGGAGGTAATGGATCATAACTGCTCCATTTTCCCTCAACCTCCCATCTACAACTCTGCCTACTCTGACGTGCAAAGCTGAGCAATTTGGCAGATGTATTTCCTGAAATCCCACCTAATCCTACTTAATTTCCCCTCCTTCTTTCAGGGCAGACTCCAGTGCAGTCAGCTTCTACTCAGATTGCAGCTGAGGGCCACAGATTTATTGGAGCCAGGGAGGGTCTTTCCTCTGACTTTGGTAGGTAGTATCTGAACCAGCTACAAAAATCTCAGCAAACCTTTGATGTGTTGTTCCTTTTTCTCTTGAGAATGCTTAGCAGGAACAATGGTTTGGCAGACAGGATCCTAGACTTAAGAGACAGGAGATTTGGACTGAAATGCTGTCACAGCCAGACTCCAAATGACTATGACAGAATAGCTGTGCTTCAGTTTCTTCTCTGTGAACAGAGTTATTAATTCCTTGCCCCATGGAACCTCGTAAGAATAAAATCCATTACTGACTTTATGTACGTTAATAATAAGCACAACAGCGTTGGCACTAAAATAGAATAGATTCATTTAGTTTTGGTGGAAATTTAATTTCACAGCACTGGAAAAACCTGAGGGCATGTTTAAGCACAAGTGTAACTGCATCAGCATTGAGGACAAAGTATGTTTTCCAGTGAAGATAAGAGAGACAAAAGTTAAAGGAAGAAAAGAGGAAAACACCTTTGGAAGAGGAGAAAGAACAAATGAAAGCAGAGAATATATTGGAAATGGGAGATGAAGTGATGTAATTTTTAGTCTGCAGGGCAAAAAAACATTGTAGAATCAGAGAATGGTTTGGGTTGGAAGGGACCTTAAGCTCATCCAGTTCCAACCCCTTGCCACAGGCAGGAAAACCTTCCAGTAGACCAAGTTGCTCCAAGCTCCATCCAACCTGGCCTTGAACACTGTAAGGGATGGGGCAGCCACAGCTTCTCTGGGCACCCTGTGCCAGGGTCTCACCACTCTCAGGAAAGAACTTCTTCCTAATATCTAATCTAAATCTTTCAGTTTAAAGCCATTTCCCCTTGCCCTAGCTCTACAGGCCCTTGAAGAATGTCCTTCTCCAGCTTTCCTGTAGCCCCTTTAGGCATTGGAAGGACACAGGACTGCAGGGAGGGAGCTCACAAGACAGGAATGTAAGGGGAGAATCCCCTCCCTTGACCTGCTGGCCACACTGCTGGTGATGCAGCCCAAATAAAATATTATAAAATACAAGTGCATCAGTTTAATTCATTGAATTTCATCATTCTTCATAAATCGCACTGCCACCTTTTGAACTTGTACTAAACAAGGTTTATCTAACTGATGTCCTGAATGGATTTTCCTTTTATTGGAGACATTACAATAAGCAGCTACACAGCTTTCCTGCTACTCAACTCTGAATGTTGGCCCAACATGCTGCTGTGAACCATTGACGGGCCAAATTGGGAGGAGCCCAGCACTGCCCAGGCACAGAGCTGTGATGTATGACCTGTAGGTTGTTCTGAAATTAAGAGCTAAGGACAGTGCTACTCATTGCTCTCTCTAGCCAGTATTTAGTAACTTTTAGTTATTTTTTCTGCATCACTTATAGCAGTATAGTACATGAATCCTCAAGGAGCCCTAGTGAAACCATAGATGTTTTGCTGTCCCTCAATGAGTTTTGATGAAGACAGTGAGAAAATTAGTAGTGCTTTTGAGTAATGAAATAAAAGCAGGCTTCTGCAATGCACTTGTTGTAATACCATTTGTGACTGACATGTTTTTGGCCATAGTTAAGTGAACACCACACAGCTTAGCTCTCAAGATCTCATAACTCCATAGGTTTGAGTTGGAAGGACCTTAAAGCTCGTCCAGTTCCAACCGCCGCCATAGGCAAGGACACCTTCCACTAGCGCAGCTTACTGCAAACCCGGTCCAACCTGCCCTTGAACACTGCAGGGATGGGGCTGCCGCAGCTCCTCGGTGCACCCCGTCACCACCCACCCTCCCTCAGGTGACCTGGCCCCGTGCGCTGATGGCCGCTGCCCGCCCATCTCATGAGGGGGCTTGGCCCGCGGCGGGGCCTCATCGCCCCCAGGAGCTTTTTAACGCCGGCAGCCGTTACCCGCCCCATGCGAGAGTCAGCGCCGTGTGGGCCGTCCCTTCCCCGGCAAGATGGCAGCTACGGCTCCCGCCGGCCTGGTGGTTTGAGGCCTGCCAGGCGACAGGCCGCCCGCCGTCCGGGAGCAGCGCTGCGGCGGGGCCCGGTCGGGACAGCCGTTGAGGAGCCGGGTTTTGCCCTTGGAGGGGTGGTGGTTCCTCTGTAGCCGCCGGCGGCCTTCGATTGAGGGCTCAGCCTCGCGTGAGGAGCAGCTCGGTAACAGACTGCGCTAAAGGGTGAAAGGAGCTCGGGGCGGGCCTGGGCCAGGGGTTGTAGTGTGGGATGGGTGATGCTATTGGGAGTTAATTTAAAATGGCATGCATGGGTGCTGCTCAGTTGTGGTCCTGAAAGCTCATTTCTGGTTGATTGCAGCGTCAGTCAAAGTATGTTTGTTTTAACTTTTCCCTCATGTGGTGTAACAAGAGGGTATTTTTGTATTTAAAGTAATTATATTGCGTGTTAACATTCAGATAGCAGGTGCCAAGTGTTCATTTTGCCAGTGACCCGTGCAGGAGTTCCTTCAGGGATAGGCTCTTCGTGCGCTTCCTGTTGGTGGTCACTCCAAGGCTTCAGCCCTTCGCCATGGCTGTGATCCCAGTCACAACAAAGCCATCGGTGCAGTTCATGCTTTGGGGGGTGGGGTGGGTTATCTAGAGTGGGGTCTCCTAGAGAAATATCTGTAGTGGATCCGGCAAGTTTGGTGTGCAGGTAGTGATGCCCACTCTTCTTTTTAGAGTGTTCCTCTCTTAAAGGACTTTGTTATGCTAAGTCTAGAGTGTGCCTTGTTTCGGTCTTTAATACAGAAAGTATTCTACTTTTTACTGTGCAGGTTAAGTGAATGGGAAGTAGAGAATTAACATTAAAAAATGGATGTTTAAGCATAGATTCAGACTGTGATTTAAAAATATTTTTATATTTAATTTGTGTGCCTGCCTGACTTAATCTTTAAATCCATGCTTTTGTAGTTAAATTGTCTATAGCTGCCTTTCATCATACATGGATGTGAGCATTTACATGATGGCAGAACCTCTTCATATGAAGAACATGATCAAGTTGTAGGTGGAAGTTAAAGTGGCAGAGTCACAGGTGCCAACTTCCTTTTGAAAAACTCTAAAATTCAAGGCTGAGTTTCTGAAATACCAAACAAAAATCAGTGTTCTGTGAACAAAAAATACAGGCTATACTTTTTTGCCAAGTGTAGAAACAGTACAGGAAGTTTTAGCTGCAGCACAGGTGCAATAAAAGAGGGACTTTGTCCAAAGCTTGATAAAGGTATCTTGACTTTGTCTTTCTTTAAGTGTATATGTTTGGTTATTGATAGACATCATCAGTATGGTTTATAAATATAATTAACTTCTAATTATCTAAACTTTTGTGGGCTACAATGCCTTAGATAAGTGAAGAAAACTGGGAAAGTGGAGTACTAGGGAATTTGGCACCAGTATGTGCAGTGGGAGTTCCTTCAGTGAAGTTTCTTGCCTTCATGAGTGTTTCAGTACTATCTGATCCATGTTCTCTTTTACCCCAAATGGGGGGAAGGTGAATTGATTGAGGGATCTGAGACAGCTTTGTATGCAGTCCTCTGGGGTCTGGGTAGTTCATGGGAATCTGATTGGATGTTAGGCAACAGTTTTAGTTTCGGCAAAGTTTACATGAGTGAGTTGCTTCTTGGTGGGGAGAAAAAAGGCATACAAGCTTTATGTTGTCTCAGTGGAGAACTTGGGTTAGTAAGCTTGCCACAGTGAAACAAACTCCTAATAACATGTATAGTCTACAATTGAAACAACTGTTTTGTAGGTAAATGAGTTGCTCACTTATAAGAATGTAGTATACTTATAAAAACATAGTATATTGGTATGCCAGCTTAGCTGAATATTTGTCTTGTATGAGTTGCTTGATAGAGAACAAACTCGCTTGCAAAGACCACAAGGCTTATAAAGCATTCATTGGAAAGTCAAGATCTCTTTTGAAGTATTTTATTGCTGCATATTTGCTCATGTGATCAACTCTCTGTAAGTATAAGCTTAACATGGGCCAATATTGGAAGAGATTTGTGCTGTTTCAGCTGCTGTATAGTTGCCTAGTCTAAGTGTTTGCTCTGTGGATTTTGGGAATTACATGTTGGCTTTGTTTTGGTGAACAACTTTAATTGAAAACAAATTTCTGGATGGAGGACATAAGCCTTAGGTGAAGTGATAGGCACAGGGCAGTGAAACAGGTAGGTTTGGATAAACATTGTATCAGTGATAACAAGTGACTTCCAGAATGTGTCATGGTCATAGCATCTCCATTTAATCAAGTGTGATAGCAGAACAGGAGGAGTAGATAAGAGCCTTGTGTCTTCCTGCAGATACTCTATAACAGAGGCATGCATTAGTGTAATCAATCAGATCCTTTTGCAAATACTTCTGCTTCTAGGAAGATCCATGGAAGGCACAACTGAAGGAGGGGACTTGCTGTTGACAGCTGCAGCTGATAATGTGAGTTACTGCACTTCATCATTGCCCCAAATATTCTGAGCGTTTTGAGATAGCAGAAATGATCAGCATATATTGCTCTTTCTAGAACACTGAAATTTTGACTCTCTTGTCACATTTTGTTGTCACATTTTGGTGTATTAGAGTATTTCTACCCTAATGGGCAGCTTTTTTTTTTTTTTTTTCCTATTAAGAATCACTTGAGATGTTTTTCTTCCACAGGTATCGTACTCTGATTCAATTCATGAGAAGCCAAAGAAATCTCAGTATTCCTTTGAGAATGATTTCTCTATTAGCTGTGATGAGAGTCTCTTCAGTTCATTAGTATCACCCCCTCAAACAAAGACTTGTCATCACTGTGGTCTGCTTGGTAAGTGCCTTTTGTCCTGTGGTCTGGTATATTTCAGTGGAACCCCATCAGAAGGCTTGCTCAGAAGTGTGTTAAAATGGAGGGATATTTTTATGTCTCAGATGCAAGTATAGAGACTGTTCAGAACATGGTTTGGGTTACAGAACTGATTAACAGAAGTGAACAAGTCATTAAAAAAGCTTCGATTTTCTTTTGGATTTTTTTTGTTGTTGTGTTTTCCTTTTTCTTAATTATAGAAGGAATTTGGGGCACCTGGGGTAGAAATTGTAGGTAGCTGTATGTGAATACAAACACCTGTTTGTATTTTGGAGCTGTCATGTAAAGCAGTTATTTAATGATACATTGAGTCTGTATCTTAGCAGCTGTTGTCTCTTATGATATAGCTGTTTCTCTCAGACTTTTCTCTTTTTAAGGATCCCTTAGATGTTCACAATGCAAGCAAATATACTATTGCTCTACAGATTGTCAGAAAGAAGATTGGCCAGCACATCGTGTTGTATGTGAGCCAGTTAAACCAAAGTAAGTTTGTTAAAGTTCTGCCGGATAATCTTTACAGAAAGACGATATCCATCCCATTACAACCTAAGTGACCACTTACGGATGCTATTGTAGTGAAATACATTGCTAGTGCTGCATTATCTCATATTTGTCAGAAATATCTGATGCTTCAGAAATGTAATTTGGAAGATGTTGGAATTCTTAAGGTGTTCTGTAGCGTTGCTTAATGCAAAAGCATTTACTTACTTATCACATGTCTTTGGTGTTGATGATGTGGGGAAGGGAGGAGAAATGAGACTGCTTTTCAGCAGTGGCATGCATAATGGATTGCATTTAACAGACTCCAAAGGGGCACAATGAATCTCACTGTTACCTCAGTTAATTTCATGGATATTTTATCTTTGATGAGCCCAGCTGCAATTAGAAGTTGTCTCAGCCAGGCCATTCTCTAGCTGCTCATTATTGCTTTTTGACATGGGAGTTTAGATGCTCAAGAGATCACTACCTATCCGATTTGATTAAAATAAGCATCATTAGGTTATGACAAGTACAAATTGACTGAATGGCTCTAGAGCAGTTTAGGGGAGTGATATGGCCATTCAAGCTGACAGTCTCTAGCAAGGAGTGGTGATTGCAGTTCAGTAGGTCTGCATCCAGAAGTCTGCAATAAAAGTTTACAAGAGATTTGTTCCTCCCCCCCCACCAGGAATTTGTACAGTGACTGAATGGGGAGAAATGGGGACAGTCTGGCCTGTGTGTTACCTGGATATCACTTATGTGTTCAGCTGAAATACCAACCTTTTTATTTCAGTTTTACAGTTCTTAAGGTTAGTTTGGGATTACAGTGTAGCAGAATTCCACAATAGTGTAAAATTTGTTCTCAGTTTTAATCGGTAGAACTTTATTTTGTTGTTGTTGATGGCATCAGGAAAAAAACACCAGATGTTGGGTAACAGGGAACTAACAAATTTGCCATTCTGCATCCTCCTGGAGGAGGAATAAGGGTTGATAAAAACCATGTACTATAAACACAGCTTTTTGTATTTGCAAGTAGGTGTTACAAATGCTACTTGACTGTCTTTGGTTCTTCAAAGTTAACATCCTGTTTTCTTGGTTGTAGTGTAAGTAATAAAAATGGAGGCAATTCGCCTGGTAAAAGCAAGAAGGAAGTTTATCTTAAGGTACGAAATGTGCTTTTTACTATGCCTTGAATGGATCTGCTGTGAGCTAGTTGCTATATGCTTAGTTCAAGATGTACAGCAAAGAAACAAGTTCCAAAGGTTATAATCTGCTCCTTTTAGAAAGATCAGTGCTTCAAATAAAAAGTTACTGGGAGAACCGTGAAGGTTTTGAAGCCTTTTGATCTTAGTTTCAGCCAAACATTTCCTGTAGTCTTCTTGTAAACTCTTCTGCAGGAAATCATTTTATCTTCCTGGTTTCTTGGGGTGATACATCTGAAAGTGAGTAAAAGTGCATACATGCAACAAGCCTTGTGTTTGCACCGTGCATGAAAACTCCATGTGGTTCTTTGAGGTAGCTCATTCATCTGTTTTAACTTCCTGATAAATTTCGGGTTTGTATGTAGTTGTGACTGTGTTCTGATAAAATTGATCAATGATCATGTGGGACCTTTGTATTCAAGAGGGTATACAATATGCATGAGTAGCAGAAGGTGTTATTTATCCTTCATTCATCTTCTGAAACTCAAGGAAGTTCTGTGGAAGTAGGAGAGCTTATATTACATATTGAACAATACTTAATATGGTTTTGGTATTGTACTGTGAGATGTGTTTTAATGGAAAATCTAGAAGGATCTTTATTGCAAGTAGACAACCAATTTGGCAGCTGCAACAGTAATCTCAGTTGTCATGCATTGTCTGCAGTATGTTGGTCCAAGTATAACAGAGGTTTTCCCTAAGTATGTGTATGAGATTATTTCTCTGATGTTTTTAGGATGTTGCAGACGCAGATGCATTGTGCAGAGGTACTGGGTTTGTGCGGCAAGGTTTTAGTAGTGGAGGGGCTACAGGGATGGCTTCTGTGGGGAGGTGCTGGAAACTTCCCCTGCATACAGTGGAGCCAAAGCCAGTGGGCTCAGAGATGGACCTGCTGCTGTACAGGCCCGAGCCCATTGGTGATGGTGGCAGTGCCTCTGGGATGATGTGTTTTAGAAGGGGAAAAGTTACTGCACAGGAGTAACTGTAGCCAAAGAGGACTGAGAATGTGTGAGAGAAACAGCTCTGCAGACCCCAAGGTCAGTGCAGAAGGAGGGGAAGAGGTGCTGGAGCAGTGGGTGCCCTGCAGCCTGTGGTGCAGACCATGGTGAGGCAGGCTGTGCCCGTGCAGCTTATGGAGGTCCATGGTGGAACAGGTACCCATGTGCAGCCCATGGAGGACCCCACACTCCGTAGCCTGAAGGAGGCTGTGACCCCATGAGAAGCCTGCACTGGAGCAGGTTCCTTGCAGGACCTGTGGCCCCATGGGGGAGGAGTCCACACTGGAGCAGATTTGCTGCAGGACTTGTGACCCTACAGGGGACCCATGCTGGAGCAGCCTGTTCCTGAGGACTGCACTCCATGGAAGGGACCCATGGAAAAACTGCAGCCTGTGAGAATCTGGTTTAGGGGGGTTTGTGGAGGCCTGTCTCTTACAGGGGACCAGGGGAAGTGTGTGAAGAGTCCTCCCTTGAAGGAGGAAGGAGCAGCAGAGACAATGTGTGATGAACCCACCACAGGAGGTTGTGTAGATTTTGTTTCTTTTAACATGGATGCCAGTAGTTAAAGCAGTAGCTATAATCTACTCTGGGGTGTTAAGGCTACAAGGAAGCAGGTGGAATTCAATTCGTTTGTGAGAGCATCATAAGCAGGAAGTGTAGCTGAGCTGTCCTGTGAAATGGGTGTTAGAGGAAGAGGTGAGTGTGTGAGACTTCAGCACTTGTTTTTTGTTGTCTCTTCAGTGTATCTCTGTGATAATGTTTAAGTTATTTACAAGAGTAGTACCAAGTCTTGTAAGATTTCTTACTGAAAGTCAACAGAAGCACTTCTTTACATGTTTCTTGAAATGATCAAAAGCTTTTTTTGTTACTACAAGGTGCTAAAGGTAAACAGCTCCAGTTTAAGCATAACTTGTAGCTGTTTTAAACAGGGTGGCTCAACTTCTGTGGATTCTCTCAAGGCAGAAGAGCACATTAAAAAAGTAACGCTTTTGGATCTTCAGGCTCTAGGGATCAAAAAAGCTATGGAAGTACAGGTACTCTTGTTTCTGAAGAATTCTACAATACTTTATTAGGTTTCATTGGAAGCTTTGTTAAACATATATAGCTGCATGTCACCTCAGCAATTTTGCATCATTTTGATCACATGTAAAATTCCTTTATTTGTATGCAGTATCTGAAGGGGGCCTATAGGGATACTGGGGAGGAACTCTTCATGAGGGACTGTAGTGATAGTACAAGGGGTAACTGGTTCAAACTTAAACAGAGGAAGTTTGGATTGGACCTGAGGAAGAAATTCTTTACTGTAAGGGTGGTAAGGCACTGGAATGGGTTGCCCAGGGAAGTTGTGAATGCTCCATCGCTGGCGGTGTTCAAGGCCGGGCTGGACAGAGCCTTGGGTGGCATGGTTTAGTGGGAGGTGTCCCTGCCAATAGCAGGGGGGGTTGGAACTAGATGATCTTGAGGTCCTTTCCAACCCTAACTATTCTATAGTTCTATGATTCTAAGATGAGTAAATGCAAGCAGGGCTGTTGGGGGAGTGAGGAAGGCTATTTCTGTGAAGGTGAACATCACAGGGTTTGCTTCCTGCAATTGACTACTGCTGGATTCAAAACAAAAGAATCAAACCACATTTAGGTTGAAATGCATTGATTGAAATGAACACTGGTCCTGAATTATGTACTGAAGGTTCTTGCGTGATTATAATCTATTATGGCTTTTCTGTTTAGGGTATAATAACAGAGTTCAAGAGCCCAAGTGAATTTTATATACAGTTGAGTTCTCCAGACATCTTAGACCAGATCAGTAAACTTTCTCTGAAACTGCAGGAGTGTTACTCTAGCAGAGTTATTCAAGACCAGTATATTGCTACCAAAGGGGAAATCTGTGTTGCCAAGTGTTCTTTGGATCAGGTAACATCTGATTGTCCATAAAATAACCATTCCTGTATAAGCTTATCATGTTTTGCATGTTTGGCTTTTATATCTCTGCCAGTGAAAGCTGCTAATTAGAGATTAGTTTATTGTTGGACTGTGGTAGTAACTTGTTTCCTGTCATCTGGAACTCATATTTAGGGTATTGACTTCTTGCAAAAGGGTCTACTTTTGTGTATTTATGCACTTGAACCCCATAAGTGGTGTATGTCCTACTGTTTCTTGAAGGATGTGTGTATTTTTAACAAATCTATATTACTGTAGTTAGAACAGTTTGAAATATGACTCAGCTTAATTAAGGAAGTTATTCTTCATTTCTCACCTAGCTTTTCTGGTTGCATTTCCATAGCCACATGTAGTTCCTGTTTCCCTTCCCACCCCTTTTTTCTATTTCTGCCCCTTTTTCTCTATTACTAGCAGATTCTTGACTTATTGTTCAGTATCCAGTGTCTGTAAGAGCAGAATTTTACCTTCACTGCAGTAAACACTACAGTAGGTTGTGTTCATTTAAGTCACTTCAGAGTTTGTCAGTGCCTTTGATAAGCAAACCTGATGAAGTAAACAAACTATGTGGTACCTTATGAAGATTATGGTTTATTCCCACGCAGACCTGGAATAGAGCACTGGTAAAGGATGTGGATATGTTGCAAAAGAAATCACAAGTATTCTATATAGATTACGGAAATGAAGAAGATATTCCACTTGCCTGGATTAAAGCTTTGCACAAAGACATTGAGCTGTTGGTTCCTCCATGTGTAAGTTCTTTTTATCTGATGCTAGCTGAGGTATTTTAAATGAATATCCCTGAAGTGAGTGTCTCAGTGTAACAGTCACTGTAATATTTTATGTTCAGTGAAAGTGATACATGAAAACTGCTATGCTACATGAAGTTCACCCTCTGAAATGTTTCCTCTCTACTCCATAGTGGTGAAGAAGGTTGTTTAGCTTTTTTCCTTCCTAGTGCCAGAATTCTTGGGTTCTGAGCTGATAAGAAAAACCCTCCAGGGCGCTTAGATCCAAGTATCCCTTGTATGCTTCAGACCAGTCAGTCTCACCTCTGCCTGGCAAAATCTTGGAGCAGATTCTCCTGGAAGGCATGCTAAAGCATATGAAAAACAAGGTGCTTGGTGACAGCCAGCCTGGCTTCACTAAAGGGAAATCCTGCCTGTCCAGTTTGGTGGCCTTCTATGATGGGGCTACGGAACTGATGGACAGGGGTAAAGCAGTTGATGTCGTCTACCTGGACTTGTGCAAAGTGTTCAACACTGTCCTGCATGACATCCTTGTCTTGAAATTGGAGAGACATCCATTTGATAGGTGGACCACTTGGTGGATAAAGAACTGGCTGGCAGCATGCAGAGTTGTGGTCAATGGCTCAGTGTACAGCTGGAGGCCACTAATGAGTGGTGTCCCTCAAGGATCTGAATCTGCTCTTCTTTGATGTTTTTGTCAGTGACATGGACAGTGGAATTTAGTGTGCCCTCAGCGAGTTTGCCTATGACACCAAGCTGTGTGGTTCGGTTGAAACACTGAAGGGAAGGAATGCCATCCAGAGGGACCTTGACATGCTTGTGAGGTGGGCTGATGCCAACCTTATGAAGTTTAACCAT